>VYZP01049920.1:372232-418708 GCA_013400635.1 Hypocryptadius cinnamomeus
GGCGGCGCGCAGACACGGCCCGGCCCGGCCCGGCCCGGCCCGGCCCGGCCGCCCCGCGGGGAGGGGGCACTTTCCGCGGGCACGTGTGGGACCGCACGGCCTCACCCAGCCCCGACCCCCGCACGGTGCCGGTGTCACACAGAGCGCCGGGCGCGGGACGGAGGTCCCGGAGGGGTCACTCTCCCGGAGCAGTTCCCCTTCTCCCCTTGCTTTGCTCACGTGTGTCCCGAGCCCGCCCTGCAGCAGTCCTTGCTGAGAAAACGTCGAATGCGAAAAGCACAAACTTTTTTGGGGTTCTTTTTGGAGGGGTTCTTTTTTTGCGGGGGGCGGGTGCTCCACACCGAAGTGAGTTTCCCATCGGCATGCCCGACCCGCGGCAGGGACATGCTCTGCGGCGCGCAGCATCCCACCACCTTGTCCCGAGGGGCTGCGGAGCTGGGGCTGCAGGCAGTCTGTGCCAGGGCTGTGATAAGGGGCTCCCCCATGCCAGGGGCTCACTGCAGACAGGCTGTCAGGAGGCATCTGCAGCTCTGCATGTACTGGTGATGCTGGAGGTAGAGGCGAAAAACACACGCAGTGGCAGAAGTCACACTGGTGGCAGCAGCCCGGGGAGCAGTGGTGGAGGAATGTGGATGTACAAAGGAGCACGGTCTTCCCCACTGCTGGGCATCCCCCCGGGAAGCAGCTCAAACTCGGGTGCAGAGGGATGAGAGGGGAGTGCAGATCTGCCTCCCTCCCTCTGCACATCCAGCAACGGGAGCTGTGGGTTCAGCCTGCAGACGTGCAGCCCGTGGGGTCCCCTCTTTGGCAGGCTCAAAGGAGGGACACGCACCATGGCTGCTGGAACAGGCATTTCCTTTAGCGCCTTTTTCCCGAGAGTGGTGCTTCCAGAACAAGCACACAAGAGCACGATGGAGCACGGGAACACTGAAAGGGAGATGAGTGTCATCCAGGGGAGACCCTTCCAGCATTTTTTTTCTGGGAGGTCCTACAAAACGAATACCAGCGTCCATGGATGGCACAGGGTGCATGGAGCATCCAGGGGAGACACAGCTGCAGGTGAGGAGGAAGCAGTGTGTAACCTCTGCTTCAATCTCCTCTCTCTGTTTAACATTGAGCTGTCAGGAAATAAGGAGCTCAGCCTGCATTTCACGGTCATTCATGGGGGTGGTGAAAATGTCAGCTGCTGCTGATTTAAGGGAAGAGACTGCCTATTTCTGTGGGCAGTGGTGGCAGGTAATTCCATTGGGGCAGTGGGACAGTGGTGGCACAGCTGCAGTCAGCTCTTCATGCACCCAGGATGGTGGATGAGAAGGATCTGTGCCTGTGTCCAGGAAACCCATTTGGGAGTGAAAGCAGCTCCTTCCAAAGGATATATATATATAGATATTTGTACACTCTACACAGGGTGTGTATCTGCTGTAATTTTTCTAGTGCTGGGATTATGGGTATGAATTCCAGCTCAACAGCTACCCAAGAACAAATTTGTAGGTTCTCTTTGGAAGATGCTCTTGAACAGTGAGCTTTTATGCACTTTGTGCTTTTTACATACACTTTTTGCAAGTGTATATAAAACATAGCTATGGGTTTAATCCTATATATTCAATATATATATACTTCACTGTATAGCTCAGTGTTCTGAGAATGAACCCCACGTGGCAATGGGCTGGCCAATTGTTTCTGACAGTTTTGTTCCTAGACTCCTGAGTTATTCTTGCCTGAGGACAGAGCAGCTGCAAGGGGAGATTTATCCTGTGGAGACTAAAACCACTCCCCAACAACATGGGGATTGCAGGAAATCTTTTAGTAGGAGGTGTCCTTGGCACCAGCACTCCAGGGAGACAGTAGGGTGCGTGTGTACCCTATCAGGGAGGTATCCCATCAGGGAATACCCCTTGTGCAGTGCAGGTGCAGGGTGGGACAGAGCAGGACCCAAACCTGGGGCTGGACAAGCTGTTCCACAGTTCCACTGATCTCCAGAGAAACTGCTTCTGCCATCTGTATCTAAGGGCACCAGAATCTTGCAGGGAGGTTGGTGGGGAGAGTGCAATTCCTCCAAGGAACTTTTCCCCTGCTTTCACTTCTACTCTCCATGAGCAAGTTCCTGCCTGTGCCTTTTTCCAAGCTGCTTCACCACGAGCTGCAAAAGGCAAGGTGGAGAGCAGAGACAGGCAGTGACTACTGTCAAGGAAAACAATGGTTTAAAGCTATTTTGAGCTTTGTGGAAACAATTTATTTTGGTTTTGTGGCCCCAAAGAAGAGCAAGCTTCTGTCTCCACCACAGGATCTGTTTAGTCTTGAGTGGCAGATAAGCCTCAGAGGCTGCACCCAGCCTGGTGGGCACTGTGGGACTTTCTGTCTTCTGTTGACCCCCACAGTGACCTGTAGAGTGTTATAGGGCTCAAGATGTGTCCATGGCTGCTGGAGTAAATATTCAGAAGCAATTAACATCTGCTTGGTGCTCTCCAGGACAAGACTGGAGTTTTATTTCCAACCCTTGAGGTCTCAAGTGGGAAATTCAGTTTGCTCCATGGGCAAGTTGATCAGACTCCAGTTGGGAAAGCAGAGAATATGGGTGGGATATCCTGTGTGGGCTCCTGGAAGTCCCATACTGGTAATTTCTGAAGCCCACTACAGTTTCTAAAATAGGTTGTATGGCAAAGGCTCTCTTGATGATGAACAGGGTAAGTGCCAGTCAACCAGTGTTATTCCTGTGTAACTGATCTGAACACTACACAGACTGAATTTAATTTTGTGATTAGTTATGCCAGGAGACCACAAGTATTGGATAGGTGCCTTTGGTTAAATGAATCTCATGGAAGTAATTACTGGCTCCAAGAGAAGGGGGTTGCATTTCCAGATCCAGATAAGACTGGTGTGGGAAGGACACTCATCCTGCACACCAAATCCAGATGGAAACCCATGGCCAAGATGCTTGGTGAGAAGTGCCCATGCTGAGGCCAAGGATGGCACCCCATGCACGTGCACACCTCTGGGATCTTGGGAAAAAGATCTGTGCAAGCCCCCATGTGCTAGCACTGCTGCATAAGAGGTGCCCCTGCCTTGAGCCTTAGCCAAAATCTGAGTTGTTATTATGGCCAAAGACACGCAGGCTGGACATGCAATTTCCAGTGCATGTCTGCAGCAGCACTTGCACACAGGTGTGTCCATTTTCCTTATCTGCCCCTGTCCAAGAGATGCAGCTCTCACCTTGCTTCTTCATGGCTTGTGTCCTGCTGTTTCCACATGCCTTGACAAGTCAGTGCATCAGCTGAGCAGAGGCAACTGCCCATTTACACAGCATCTATACAATATGCAACTCTTACTGTAAACCTTTTCTGCCATAGATTAACAGGAACCAATTTCTTTTGCCTCTGTTGTAGGAAAATGTCAGAAGCAGGGACAGCTGGCTCAGCTGAAGTGGAGTCAGATGAATATGCATGATGCTAAGGCATTATTAACCTTGTGAATTTAATGTTGTAAATTTGATCTTTCTTCTCCCACCTCTCCCCCCTTTGTGGATTGCTATCCCTTCTGGACACACCTCTCATTGTGAAGATGTCACACCATGTTGTTCACTGTGCATGTCAGCACATGAGTGCTCCAAGACTATTAATCACTCCAGTCCTGATTGAAAATTCTCAGTCCTTCAATTTTCTGGATGCATTTGACTGAGTATTGTCCTTGCAGAGATGGGGGAAAGAAGAGTTTCCAACTCATTTGCAGATGTTTGATTATTTTAAAAGCTGTTTTTGTGAAGCACCTCATAATGCATAAGGTTGCATGGCTCCATATCACAAAGGAAAACCCAGGCAGCACAGCTCTTCAATCCAAACAGGCATAAACCAGCTGGCCAATGACAGGCTCAGCTCTCACACAAACCAGGCAGCAGCTAAAGGGATCAGTTTTCACCTGGTACAAGGGCGTTTGTCAGAGAATCTGGTCATGCTGGGGCTCTGTTTGAAGCAGGGGAGCTGAGGTGTATTAACCTGCACTGAGCATGGGAATCAAAGAGGCTTCAGGTGCCAAGGCTCTTTGGGCTTCAGGCTGGAGAAATAACAAAGGATCACATAAAGCATTCTGACATTAAACAGCAAAAACTTACTGGAAGGAGAAGAGTTACTTTTTATTAAAACACCTGCTGTTCCTTGGCTGCAGAGCTCCTGCTTACATGCTTTTCCCATCCTCCCCTATACACTTTCCCCCTCCTCAAGCTTCACTCCCTGATATTCTTCCAAGGCCACACATCTTCATTCCTTGCTGCTGTGCAGGCAACGTGACCCTGCCTACCCCAACATGGGTGTGCTACACTGAAGGGGCCGTTGGTGGGATAAGATCTGCAGAGATTGCTGTAACAGGAGGCCTCCCACTATAATGCCAAATGTCCATTTAAATTTTTATGCTAAATGTTGGCTATCATAATAAGTTACTATGCATTACAGTAGGCTTAATTTCCTTCTCTGAATTTGGTTCCTTCTGGTGTTGGAGCAAGGTTTTATGTGTCTGAATTACTGCATCATCATCAGATGTGGTCTACAGGCACTGGACTGTCCTCCAACAGCCCATCTCCTCACCTGGAGGTGTTGTTAGAGGTATGGTTGCCATGGCGGTGGCAAGACAATTAAAATGGCTTTATAATCAGCTGAAGGTACTGACTGTTTCCAGGATACTATATATCCTAATCAATCTCAGCTCCAACAGACCTTGGAGCAAAGCCAGATCCAATGACAGCAGTTGGTGGTGTTTAATTTTTTGCTTTCTCCTCCAGCCCCCTAGGGTTAGCTTTTCTGCATGGATTTGTAGCTGCAGTTCAAGGTGAAAAAAAACCTCCATCATTTCTGGCTGTGGTACCTTTTGTCCTGCAGCCTTTGATTTGGGCCATGCAGCACACAAAATGTGTGAAGTTACCACCATTCCTCTGACCTCCTGACCTGCCAGAAGCTGAACTGGCTGCTTGGCATCGCCTGATGTGGGTGCTGCTTTTGTGATGAGTGCAGGCAATAAGGGATCTCTTTGTGGAAGGCTCCTCCTAACAGGCTGTGCTTCTCCCCTTGCCAGGCCATTCCCCGTGGGTGGTGGGGGCTGGAAGCAATATGTTGGAAGTCACACTGTATCCCAACAGCTTGGGATTCAGAGCTGTCAAGCAGTGGTTCATTGTTAGTACAACTTCTTCCAGAATGCCAGAAAAAGAAAAGGAGACTTGAAACTTTTTATGACCTGCTGACACATGAGTTTGGTAGGAAACTGACTGTGAATCTGGAGAAGTAGTGGAGGGGTTTGGAAATCTGCTGCTGCTGCTCATTACAGGGTTGTTTTTTTCCTACAGGTAGCAATGGGAGCCAGAGGGCTCCTCCAATTTACATCTGGTTGTTCCAGCTGGCTTACACGGATCAATTTTGTGGTGTAGGTGCTGCCCTGTGCGTGGTCAGCACTTCTTGGGAGTGTACAGTATTTTTGTGAGGGCTTTTTGTATATTTGCCATGGTTCAAGAACAGCTGAATTCCCATTTTAGAGAGTTTCTGACCTACATGAGCCCTGAGACTATATAGTCCGAGGTAGGAGGCTGGGCCAGCTGTGTCCTGCAAGTCTGGATGAGTTTGCAATGTGAGACTACAGGATGGCACAAAATGCCACTCCTGACTGCTGCTACTAAGAAAACTTAGCTCAGGGCTGCTCTGCGTGGCGCTGGGCACTTCCCCCAGTGCAGGTGCTCCAGTGGGTTTCAGTTTCAGGGCTATTCTGCACTTTGTGGTGACACTGTCTAGCTCACTGTTCTTAAGTTTTTTGTATCCTCACATACAAACCAAATGCTTAAAGCCTCAACAACTATCAGCATTAAAATAAAATTAACTTGAGTCTAACTTAGGTTTACGGCCCTGCTTAAACCTTCTAGAGTTGTGATCCCTATTTTGGAAGCTGCGATGTCTTTGCAATCAGTAATCAATAAATCAATCAATCAATCCCATGCCATCAATGACAGCGCTTTAGATAATCATACTCTGCACAAATCTCCTGAATTTCTAGCATGCCCATAGATTTGCTAGCTCTGCACTCTGTTGGGATTTACCTGATCCTTCCAGCTGGAAGACTCTGCCAACAGCCTCCACTTCACAGAGGGGGCACTCCACCCAGGCCACCGCTCCTGGCATCTGCTGAAACAACAGATTTGGAAGCATTAGCCTGCTCCATTGGTCTCCAGGTTAGAGGGTCAGTGAAAGTCTCCAAGGTATACCAAAAACCTTGTCTGGAGACTCTCTCTCCCTTAAGGAGCCTGCTACCTTCAGCACTTACTCAGTGACCAAAGACAATAGCTTGAAACAGCCCTAATTTCCAAAGATAATCAATGTAGCTACATAAATGAAAAGTTGCAGGTTTCCTTAAAGGCTCTGTTTGAACATATTTTTTCCATGACTCCCCTTCACACCATTAGGTCTTTCTGGCAGCTCATTTTGGATGATTTTGTTTCAAAATATGTTTAGAAGCTTAGGTTCTAACGAAGAATAATAATTACCCAAGTAACAATGAACTTAACCAACCACCCAAGGAGTTGGAATGATTTATAGCTTTCAAAGGAGCTGATGCTAGCTTGCCTTTTGTCTTTCTACTTAATGCCTCTCTAATATTCTTCTCTGGACACAATGCCTTTATGAACTGTTTTTTCTCCATCTTTTTTTTCTTCAATAGATTGCCAAGTCCCTCCACCACCTAATTCTCTGCAAACAAAAGAAGATTTAATATCCTCTAAATGACTGTAAAGAACAAACCTACCAGATGGCAGACTTCATTGCTCAAGGGGGATGCAGGCTGCTTCTCTTGGAGAAGCATTTCGATGTGGTTTCAAAAGAGAGAGTCATTAGGTGTTTTCATATTTGCCTTAATGGGGTGCTGTGATGTAACTCAGGAAAGGTGTAAGAAGAGGGAAATACATTTTGTGTTCCAACACAGGAAACAAATGGAGCTACATGAGATGCCTTTTTGCTAATTTCTTGAATCTCTCTGAGAAACATGTTGACTGTGACCTTGAGCACCTCCACAAAAGTTTTGAGATGTAGCATCTTGATGCTATGTATGATTTTACAAACTCAAATAAAGCTTTAAGAAAGTTACTAGCATTCAAAGACTTCTTCTCCAGATTTAAAACAAGGATGTTGATGACATATAATCAATGCTCCTCAGGAAGAAACTGTTCTGCTTCATTCTCTTTCCATTTTTCCTATGTCAGAAGCTGACAAGATTAGTTGATTAAAAGGACTTCTTTAAGAGCAAATGTTTGCATCTCACTTATTTTCCAAGTATTTGGCTGAATAATTCATCTGACACATAGCTAAATCATTTATCTTTGTAGATTATCTGAGAAGAGATCACAATATTTATGTATGGACCTATTGCTCAGACTTATTTGCTAAATAATTTATTGGCATAATCTGTGCTTTGTGTCTCATTTGTGTCCAGTTCTTTGGAAGACGTTGGTATTCTGATGATGTGATGTGTTTCTGTTCCCAAGTGGGTGAGTGTAACTTTCTGGAATTATTTTGTGATGTAAGTGGCTGTTATTATGAGTCTGAAATGTGTTTTCATGCTAAATTCACACTTGGTGAGTATTCCTTCCAGAAAATGTGTTCCCCAGGATAACTGTGGAAAGCAAACACAAAAAAAGGAAGGAAAGCAGTCAAAGCAAATCCATAAAAAGATTCAGATGCACAGAAATGTGTTTGCAGGACACACTTATCTCTGCTGTGAAGCAATGTGATAAAGGAGACCTCAGATTTACAAGGCAGAGATGGTTATATGCCTACCAGCTACATAACCTGTGTGGACAGCTGGAATGATGATCTGCAGCCAGGCCTGCTACCAAACAAATGTGACCCACAGTCACTTGTGTTCTCCTTGGGATGTAGGTTACACACCAAAGTACCAAGCACAGCCAAGTGTAGCATTACATATCAAATGAAAGAGAAAAGATAAAAAGGGCATATTAATGGGGAGGCAACAATCTTGGTATTAAGGGTGAAGAAAATAGGGTATTTTATGTGTCTCCAAACTGACACAGTAGCCTGTCGTAACAGCCACTATCTGATACCTTGAAAGCAAGAGAAAAATTTCCATCATGATTTAGTGATCAGCTTTCACACTGAATTTGGAGATCTGATCTCCTTATCTTTGCAGCTGCTACTGGGAGACCTGCTTGGTAACAAGAAAAGAATTCAACCTAACAACAGCCCATTCATCCTGGTGCTGTGTCAGGCAAAACCCAAGCCTTTATCTAGAATATTAATTCTCTACAGACCTTTGCTTCAAGTCATATTTTCTGTGCACTGGAATATATTTTAACATAGCCAAAGAGAGACCTTACTGTCATAGAAATTCAGTTGAACTGTGTTTCTTCCTACCATGAAAAAGTAGATTCAAATAATATTCTTGTCACAATATAGTCATATAGCTCCATGGGGAAAATCAACTATTCTGGATTTAATCCCAGCTACTAATCGGGAAGACAGCTTGCAGTTTTCTCCCCCTTTGGTACCCACATATATTTCTAGATTTTTAATTATGTCTTTGGGCCATCTATAGAACAGACATGAACTGTTTTAGATCTTTGGCCATGTCTATACAGGGATGGTATTTTTCAGCACGATTATGTACATTGTACACTCTACATCAAACTCCCTGTTGCACCCTGCTTATTTATCACAATCTAATGTGCTTCTCTTGACAGCCCTCGTGCATATGCTATTTTTTCAGTACTTGGGAGATGTCCTGAGGTTCAGTGGTCCCTTCCTCTATTCTGTACTCTACAGATTTACTGGCAGTAATTTGTGGGATGCCTTTCCAAAACTACAGGAATACTGGTCTGGAGGCGTAAGCGTATTAAACCGCCGAGCTCCCGTGATTCACATCCTTTCCTGACACCCATTAATGTTCCTGGCACCATTTTCAAATTACTGTTTGGCAGATGGAGGACATGCTGCTAAGTGCTATGATGATGAGATTCATTAATATGGACAGAATTATGCACATGCATTTGTATTTGGGCAGGCAGAAGAATTTACATCTGAGGTTTCCAAAGACACTGGATACTGAGGTGATACACTGCAGGAAATTATACCAGAGGAAGATGAGATAAAATTTTGTGGAGAAGTTACATGAAGCTGTTTTGCTTGATGAAATTTTTGTTTTGGGGCTCACCTAGGCAGCAACAACTGGTGAGAGCAGGTAGTGGTTCAGAACTGGATGGTCACTGCCAGTGGCAAAGCTTTTGGATGATGAAGACCAATTAGATCTGTGAGCAGAGCCCAGAGCTACAGGAGAGGAGTGTGAATGTGCCCATCCAAGTGGGCAACCACACCACCATTACCTCTGGCATCTTACTGCTGATCAGGAGCTCACCAGACAGGCTTGGGAGATCAGCTACACAAATGTCACAGGGATTTGAAATGGGGAGATTTCTGCTCTGTCATGTCAAAAGCCTGGCAATGTGCAAGAGTTGGAGCTGGTTTTAAGGGTTGTAAATGACACACATACCTGGTCTTTTCCAGCAGGACCAGGTACTTTCCATGGATTATCAGTGGCTGACTGATCACTATAACATATTCACTGAGAGTAATGGGAAGTGGAAAGGTCTGTGATGGTGTGTCATTGCGAAAAAGAGGTCTAGGTGCTGGAATGGAGAGGGACTATTTGCTTCTAGCGATATGAACACTATAACTCTTGTTCTGGGCATCTGGATTCAGTGTATGCTCTGTTTCCCTGGCCAAAGAGGCTCTTTGTTGGTGGTTTCAGCATGAAAAAAGAATTATTTAGCTTTGTGCAGAGTGGTTGCAGATGATCACTGGCATGTACTTCAGGAAGATGGATAGGAGGGAGGTGGTACTTCATGAGAAGGGTGGGTGTTTCTCATCATGATGTGCTTCATGTGATAAGTGCCTGCAGGTTTTTTGCACATCCATAAGAAGATTTCCTGAAGGAAATGTTGGAGGAGGAATGTGAGTAGGAACAGGAGGAAGAAATTTAATGTTTTAGGCAGATGGGGAAAGCAAAATGACCAAAATAATCATGACCACAACATACTGGATGTTTTGTGTGCTGAGGATAGAGAAGGATTTTTGGCCTACGAATGCATTGTAACCAGGGAAATGTCTTGCTCTTTGGAGTATTGATAGTGTGTGGGCATGATCTGTCATTTAGGGGTTGAGCTGGAGCTACGTGACCTTTTCCAGTCAAATGCACCAAAATTAATTTGAGTGATGAAAGTAATACATGATGTGTTGAATAAAACTCAAAGAGTGCAGTGAGGAAGCACACAAACAGAACAGCTGTGAGTGAGATGCCTGGTTGGACTAAGGACATATAGGATTCACAGAAAGGTGCCAAAGTGGAGCTGGCAGTAATGAGAGCCCAAGGGTGGCACGTGCCCTGGAGTTTCATGGGATTCTCCATGCCAAATCGTGTCTCCCCAGGTGTTTGACTCTGTGCTGCCCATTCCAGGGTACCTCATTCCCATTCTTTGGTAGCACCTCAGGAAGTTCCATCTCCCTGCTGTCTCTGTAGCCCCTCTGCTGGGATGCATTCTGCTGGGATGCCCTGGCAGAGATTTTCTCACGATTTTTTTTCCCATTCAGGTACCTGTCAGTTTCCCTGTACAGGATAATGCTTCTTTTCACACAGGTTGCATGCTACAAGTGCTAAGGGACATCATAAAACATCTAAGTGCTTATTGTCCATTCCCAGTTTCCATGGCAACCATGATAAAACATTTATTTTCCCACATTTCAGGAATGCCATTCACCTCCTTTCTTCCTGCTCCTCAGTTCCCTTCAGGAGGAGGCAGTGCTCCCTCTGCTTCCTCAAGGACAGACCACTGTGGCAAAGGCTCAGGGCTGCCCACACCTCCAGGACAGATGTGACAGAGCATGGGGCAGCACTGGGTACCTGGTACATTGCCTTGTCCCAAACTCCCAAGACCCAAACAGGTCTCATCTGAAGATGCAATGGTCACTCCAGGACCACACCAGGGACCAGCTTAGCTCTCCTTGTGCTCGCAGGTGTGGAAAGGGGAAGCCAGCTCTCTTACAGAGGAGCATCTTTGCCTTGCAGGGGTGTGCTGTGCTGTCTGGGCTTTGATTTTCCCTACACAGGACCTACAGAGCAGCATAAATTCACTGCAAATTAACTGAGTTTCCCAGAGGTCTTCCTAAGCACCCTAAAATCTGCCTGCTTCTTGGTCAGCCTTGGGATCTCTGTTGCAGGAGCTCAGTCCTGACAGCTCATCTTCTTAATCAAGCTGAGTGAAATAATGAGTTAGAGAGCCTTTTCTTGAGAGTTTTTCTGCCTGGGATGTATTACTGTTACACACATAGTGGGTTCACAGTGTGCATAACTGTTCAATCCATGTGTTGTTGGTCACTGAACCCTGCATTGTGTGAGCTGCTGCAGGTGTGCTGAGCTGAGCAAACTGCTGGCCACGTGGGAATGAGATGTGAGGGCAGCAAGCCTGGATAACAGCTGCAGGGTGGTGGTAAGAGGCAGAAAACCTGAAAGTCTTGGCTGACTTCATTTTGAGTTGTGCAATGCATTTGGTGTCTTCTCTCAGTTAACAAGTGAAAGAACAAGAGAAAATAGCCTTAAGTTACACCAGGAAGAGGTTTAGATTGGATATTAGGAAACATTTCTCACTGCAAGGGTGGTAAAGCACTGGAATGGGCTGCCCAGCAAAGTGGTGGAGTCACCATCCCTGGAAGTGTTCAAAAACCATGGGATGTGGTACTTGGAGACATGGCTTAGTTGTGAACACAGTACTGATGGGTTAATGGGGGGACTCGATGATCTAACAGGTCTTTTCCAGCCTTAATGATTTTGGGATTCTATGTACAGGAGGAAAGAGGGTCGAATGTGAAATGAATGAAATAAGGAGTCAATACCTGAAGAACAGAGGTTTTATATATTATCCTAGTATTTGAATACATATTATATAGTTTACATGTATTTATACTTAGCTGCTACTGGAGGCTGTCTCTGTACCACGTTTGATGAAGCTCTTCTCAAGGCATTTGAGTGCCTTGCTCAAATCTGGTAGGTCTCTGCCCATCACTGGCTTCCTCTGCTAATGTCCACCTTGGCAGATCCTGGGGCACTTCTGAGGTGAAAAAAAAAAAAAAAAAAAAGATGCTGGAGGTAAATTTTGTCTTGTTCCTCACTGGCAACAGGGTGGTCTGGGAAAAGAGTCTGTCCCACCACTGTCCTTAATTTGTTCAGCACACTGATAATGTCAGGGAAGATACCTGCAGAAATACAGTCCAGCCCCTCATAAGCTGAATAAAGAGTGGGACCACTGCCTGCCTGCCAGAGAAGTCTTGCCTTCCTGCAGCACTGCACTGGCTCCACGAGAGCCATCCCTTCCTGTGGCTCTCCTTGTCCTCCTCTCCAGATGGAGACTGAATGTGCAGCTCTGGAGGGGCAGTCTCCTCAGGCCCCTGCAGGGTGCACAGGGTGGCTGTGCAGTGCTGCTAAACCAACATGCTGCTCTCAAGCACTGGGAAGTGACAGCACCAGAGAGCTGGCACCTAGGCAAGGTGTCACTGGAGCTGTGGTGAGCCCACATGGTACCAAAGAGGTCAGTCTGATAAGGAGCAATCACTTGGCTAACATGCTTGGAAACATAGCATAGATGGCAATGTTAGTACCAGAGCTGGCTGAAGATCAGGAATTCTGGTTCACCAAAAGGAACATTTTTCTTCCTTCCCCCTCCCTCTGAGTTTCAGGAAATTGGGGCCAGACCCTTAACCTCAAGACTTCTTAGCCCAGGAAAAGAGTTTCCAAATACCTCTTTCTGATTCCCCAGTTTGCAGCACCCCCAGCCCAGGGATGTTAGGGATCCAGAGGAAAGCACCCCAGAGCGCTGGCTGAACCTAACTCATTCTATACAAGACATTCAAGTCCTGAAGAAAGCAGCTGTTGGCCTGGAACTTTGCTGGAAAGTTTCCAGCCAACTGTAATGAATTGAAATGAGCCTTCAGGAGCCATAGACACCAAATGGCTTCACTGGGCAGTCAACCAGCACCTGTTCATTGAGGATTCTTAAGGGTCCTTTGGCATAAGCAAACAAAAGGCCCCAGGTGCTGGCCATCATTTATGCTCTTTAGTCATTGTTTTCCTCCCTGCCCTGGTGCCAGCCAATGCTCTGGCATGGAGGGCAGTATGCACTGAGGACTGTTCCCAAATACAAGGCAGGGAGGAATAGACTGCACCAGTTTCAGCACTATCCTCCCCACACAGTGCCATACTTTTTCCATAGTCCTGTTTTCACAGAAATAAAATATCACCCTGCTCAACTGCAATACTATTTCAGACACTTAGAAGTGGGGGAAAAAATGAAATAAAAAGATAATTCTAAGAATACTGTATTAAGGCCATAGGGACAGCACAGGGGTCAGATGAGACCCAGAATCAGATGTACTATGGGCTGGAAATAGCTGATCTGTGCTACTTGGCTTCAGAGGCAGAGAAAGGTCCCTGTTTTGATTTCATATTTATTTCAGACCTAGACCAGCCAGCAAATTTGGTATGGAAGTGAGCAGCATGAAACATCAGGCACTTTTTGTGCAAACTAATTTGGTCCCTCTGGTGTAACATCTCCTTAATAAAGGTTTTGTGGAAGCAACAGGAGGTACAGAGGTGTTGTTTTGCTTACATAACAGGCTCATAAGGGTGCTCAGGATGAAGTATGCTACATTAGAGGCTCTTCAAATTGCAAAGATGGCCAAAATCCTGAGAGTTGCAGAGATCTTCTGTACATATTGGTGGTCATTTCAGTGATGCTATTATAGACAGTCTATCATTTATCATTTGCCTGCTTCCTCACTGTGGGACATTTACTACATGGATTTATCCCCTAGATGTTCAGTTTACAGAGTGGGGAGTGTGTGTGATCCAAGGTTGGAGGATATGAACTAACATTAGTTTGGATTTTCCCTCCTCTAGTTGACAAGTAGTTCATTGTAAATGAGCCTGAGATCCTGAGGTTTATTGAAGGAAAGGTGTTAGAAAAAAAGGTGTTAGATTTTAAGAAAAGGGCTAAAGAAGGGGTTGGTTACACAACTAATTCCACATCATAGCCATGAGCATCTAATCTATCCCCCAGCCATTCCTATTACATCTAAATAGACCTACTGTAATGAAGCATTGAGAGGTGAAAGAGGGGGTTAATGTACCACTCTGTCACTGCTGAAGGTATCACTTACAATTTGATGGAGGTCACACAGGAAAACAAGCATGGTTGTCTTAGTTGATTCTTCAGGGTATGTCCAATGCTGAATTTTCCTGAAATCTGAAGATTTTGCATTTGTTAAAAATCTGCATAAATGATGTTGAGAGAGGAGATTTTAATGAACATGTTACGCAGGCAAAACAACACGTTTGTACCTCTTGCTTTTACTTAACACTGTACCCTTTTTACCTGGGTATGGTTTTTCCCCCTCTCAGATAAAGCAAAGTAATAGCTACCCAGGGGCCAGTGAAATATATGAATGGGGCTGAGTTGGAAAGGGCAGCCCTACACATATGCTGGACTGCGCCAACAAGCAAGGTGAGCAGATTAGGCTAGATAAATATTTAAAGAGCTGTAATTAGGACTAACATGACCTCGCTCCCAAGGTTCTTTATTATATATGCACACAGCAGAAAAGCAACTAATCATGATCTTTCTCCACTTGCTTTTTCTTGCTATGTTTTTGACAGAGTGTTTTTAACTCCCTAAGGTGTTCCTGGCTGGCACTGCCTCCCTAGGAGGGGACAGGAGATTTGTCATGGCTTTCTGTGAGACTAGGAAAAAATCCCAGAAAACATCCATAAAAAAGCAATGGGGAGATGTTTTCTCCCACCCAGGCATCATCTTGTGCTGCTGGGCTCCGAGGCAAGGAAACAGAGGTTTCCCTGCATGGTGAAAGCTCTCATCCAAAGCCCAGCAGGACTTGAGGAGCCCTTACTGAGGACACCCTGTCTCCCAGGGTCACAGTCACACAAACACCTTCCTCCCGTTGGGATGATTCCACCCCATCCTTGGCTTCAAGACCATGTATCTGCAGCTCCAAGGCTCAGCTGTCACAACTGTCCTCGAGGCATGCAATCTCCCAAGCTACAAACAGTGCAGTTGATACAAAGCACAATATCCTATTTGCTTAGCAACACAGGTTTCCATGAACACCTTACACCATGAGGCTCGCTGTTGTCTCAATGCTCTTTAACCGAGCCTAGTGCAAGGTCTCCTCCTGGGACGGAGGCCACAGTGACACAAGGGCCAGTGGGACAGCCCATGGGCTGGGCCACCAGGGCAGCCATCCTGGGCTTTGTGCTCCTTGTGGTGCAGCTGGGGCTCATCACCTTGGTGCCAGCACCTCTAGGCAGGGAGAGCACAGCAGGCCAGTCACTGAAGGAGAGTTGCCTTCTCCTCCAGGAGAGCACCAAGCTGTCTTCCCCAGAAGAAGAGGATCAATGAGTGTCAGAGGTTTTTTCCAGATTGTCCACGAACAGACCCTGATGTTGGGTGGGGAACACACCCATAAATTCTGTCTGCAGCTTCCATCCCATGTAGGGTTGCTCTTGCTGGGGACCAGCTTCTGCAGGGTTGGTGGTGTGGGTAAGGGCTCAAGGCATACACACACACCACATTTTTAGACCTGCAGCTTTTCCAGACATAGCATTTTAATTATCTGTTTGTGCCCCTTCCCACCATGCACACAGCTCCGTTTGGATGACATTTCCATTGAGAAAGACTTACTGGTCATCTGACCCAAGAGAAAGACAGAAACAAGGAGGTGGAGTGGAAGGGAACATGTTCCCAGAGAGTCAGGAAGCTGATGAGCACACCTGGGCTGCACTGGCCAGCAGCCTGCACACAGATACATTTCTCTGGAAGTGGCCACAGAACAAGAAAATTCACATACATGCACAGGGGAAAAAAAAAAAAGAAAAAATAAAAGAAAAAAAAAGGAAAACAAGAAAGGAAAAAAAAGAAGTTTGCTGCCCTACTCTTCCCTGTGGCTAAATTAATTGGGTCTTACTCCTGCCGTCTGTATGCCGGCAGTACTCCCACAGCACTGACTTTAATAGGAGTGCAGATTGCAGGATCAGGCCCACGGTGTCTTGGAAAAGATGAATAATAATCACTACGTGGAGAAATACTGCAGTTTGCAACTCAAAGAACACTTTAAATCTGCTTAGCAATTTGTAACGCCCACAGTAGCACACTGTGTAAAGCTGCAGTTATGAGACAAATCACTTTTCCATTAAGCACGGCTCCAGGACGTGCCTTATGGCAGCACACAGGGAGCAGGCAGAGATGGAGGGGAGGGGAACGCTGTGCATGAGGTGGTGCAAGAAGCCAAGAGGTTTGCTTTTTCCAGCAGCAGCTGTGTTATCCCTTTACGGTTATTTTCTGGGCTCGCAGCAATTAATCCCCACACAGCCTGATTCCAATGTCCATCCATCTGCAGACCGTTGTGCCGCCTCTCACATCTACCCATCTCTCCGTACTGATGACTTGCCTTCAACAGCGAGCCTGGAAACAGCAAATTATATGAATTTTTTCAAATTACAGTATTTTTCCCAGTTCCAGATCTCAGTGTTGTTTGATGCAGTCTGACCTGACCACCCAATGTTCTGCCAGCAATTATCTGACCTCACCTCTGCCTGAAACATCACTCTGCCAAGCCAAAACACAACAGTGGAGCTATGAAAACTCATTTTAAGGGCCTTCCTCTTTCTTACTTAAGCCTTTGAAATCCTGCTGATCTTCTGGAGGCAGAGAACATCTCCAGATGCAATGTGTCCTCATTTGACTCGGAGCTGTTTCACACTAGCAGGAGGCACTGAGCTGCTTGGGGCGGGAGTAAGCAGCAGGTCCCAGTCTTGGCCACCACAAACTAGTTTAACTGGTAGATATAACCCACCTTTGCCAGCTCTGACCCTTTTGTCCCCAACCTCCCCTCACTGTCCAGTTATAATTCAATTAATACCATATGATGACAAAAAGCACCAGCAGACACAGCACCTGAACTGCAACCATCAGTGGCAGGAGGCCACTTGCAACAAATTCTTCACCAAAGGCTTGGGCAGGGCTGGCTTTGAAGTGCCATGAGAGCAGAGATGCCTGCTGAGCACAGATCTCTACTGAGAAAAAAGACCTTGGACACATTGGAAATAAAAGTGTGGTTTGAAATGCAGGGAGAAGGAGGACAATGAGCTATCTTGAAGCATCTACACTAAAGTACAATGACATTTAAGCCTGTCTAGGCCAGTGAGGAGATCCAGGCAGACTGGGGAATTAGACAAAACAGCCAGGGTCTCAGTGCAAGCTTTTATCTCATTCTTAGAGAAGGTGTTTGGAGACCTTGAATGAGAAAAAAGGGTAGCAAGATAAACAGAGCAGGCAGCTGAATCCCTCAAGATTTTAAAACAATGATCAAAGGAAAATGCAAATGAGGAACCTGCCCCCAGAAAGTCAGAGGAAAACGATTCATAGCTCAGTGGTGGGAATCAGGTATTAGAAGAGGTATTTCAGCTCCTCCAGGGAATCCAGCCTGTCCCACACCCAGAAAGCATCTTTGTGCTGTAGGGAGAACACAGGCAAGGCTTAACAGATCGGCCAAGTTTCCTTCTGCCTGGATTTTGGGAAATGCTGCAGGTCCCAAATGGTGGATGTAGGATGGCATGGAATATATGTGAAAAGTAAGATATTATATGTAAAGGAAAGATTATTCTTTGCCAGGATGGTTAAATGATGAAACAGAAGTCAAACTTCCCCGGTTTTCTCTCAGACTGGGGTCTGTGCTGCCACAGTGAATGTGAGGGATCCCACCAGCCACTGAGCAATGCATCTCCACTTCCAACAGGGCAAAAGAACCTCTCTACTTCTTGCAAGCAGTCGGATATTTTTACTTTACATCCCAGCTCAAGACAAGTTTTACTGCTGGGTTTAGGTAGTGATGGGGAGAAGCAAGAAGGTTTCATATACTCAAGGTCTCTTTGCAGACTTCATCCTGCCAGCCTCAGGAGTGTTTGGCCGTAATGTGTTTCAAGGGTAAGCCCTAGGTCATGAACCCTGTAGCCCTGACTCAAAGCAGAAGCTAGGGAAATAAAAATTAAAATAAGACCAAAAAATACAAGTGGAAATGAAAAATCACACACAGATTCACAGAATGACCAGGTTGGAAGAGACCTTCAAGATCATCGAGTCCAACCCAGCCCCAACACCTCAACTAAACCATGGCACCGAGTGCCACATCCAATGTTTTCTTAAACACATCCAGGGATGGTGACTCCACCACCTCCCTGGGCAGACAATTCCAGCACTAATTCCAGTAATCCCATGACACAGGCTACTCCTCAGCAACACCAGTGGCAACATCTGATTTCAAGCTGGTCATGCCTTGGTTATTGAAGCATGGCCAGGGTGCCTTACCTTGCAGCTGTCAGTCACTCAGAGCTAAATACTCCAAACACATCACATCTGATCATTATTTCTTCAGAAGTACCTTGAGGTTTCCCTATAGGACAAAGAGTCTACAGAACTGAATACCATGTACACAAAAAAAACCGCCTCCCTCCATCATCATAGTGAAATTTCCCATCTCTTTTCCCCCTTGACCCACATTTTTGTAGCAGAACAAGTGCTTTTAAATGAAGGAAACAAAATGAGGAGCAGCTGTTTGATGGCTACTGAACAGCCTGGGATGGCAGTAGCAGCCCAAGCTGAGAAGGATTAATGGGCAGCATGCACATGAGGAGGTCAGAGGTGGCAAATAAATGCCATTTATCAGAGAGTTACAGAAATAAAGGAATGAATCACATTGCTCGCATCACTATAGATGAGGTATAAATAGAGTTAATCAGCACTGAAAGCATATAAAGTCAAGGAGAATTATTCATGCACTGCAGGTGTTTTCCCAATCTCTGTCCATGGAAGTAATAAGTGGGAGAAGTAATTGGTGTCCAGCCCATCTCTAGCCAGCAGCTATTGCCCCTTCTGGACTGAATTAATCTTCCAAATTGCTATGCTGCTTTACAACACATATTTCAACATAATGATCTTTTACTTATTATTATTTTTGGTAGCTTGTGAGTTATAGAGATTGATAGCATCCTTTGCAAAAGAAATAATGAACCCAAGGGGAACTGATAATTCATTGAACTTTTGAACTGCCTCCGAGTCACCTCTCTGGGACTTGAAAATTATGATGTATTATTTATTCAGCCCTGACTGTGCCTCTCTCAGTGTGGTAGGAAGCTTTGGGAGAGTAAAAACATCACAGGCCTGCACACTTTCCCTCAACACTTGCTAGACAGAGCCTGCTACTAATTTGCCTTTCAATAGGGGCTGTATTTTACCTTTGTAGCCACTTTTTAAAACGACAATTTCTCTGTGTCAGTTTCAGTGCAGACTCCAGAGTCTCCCTCACTGTGGTCAGCTGAGCTGCGGCTCCCCAGCTGTGGCACAGGAGGTGTTCCAGAGCCCTCCCAGCGAGGTCCACAGGCACTGCTGTCCTCCCTGCTCCCTGGGCCAGCACCACCTCTTCCCACAGACTTCAGCAATACAGAAACAGATCCCCGAATAAGTGGATGGATCTCCTCTGGGTCCACATCTCCCCCTGAAAGGTGCTCAGCTCTGTAACCAGACTCAGAAAAGGGCTTAAACAGAGGCTTAACACAAGCACGTGCTCACCTTCCTTGGGAGCTTAGAGCTCAAAGGATCATGCCTGGGCAATTCCAAGCCCCATGTATTTCCCAGTGAAGTTAAGAGGTGAAGACTTCAGCGGGTGCTGAGAAAGCAGCTTTCATCCACACCATCGCTGCTGAGTGGTCTCACCCTCTCCTCCTCATCCTCCCTCCACGGTGTCAGGGAAGATGCCGGCTTTAGGAAGGCTGACGGGATCATCCCCAACCCTTTGGCCCCTGCACCGGGAGCGAGCCCACGGCGACGGGGCTGAGGTGGCCCCACTTTGCGATGGCAAAGGCCCGTTTCTCTGAACACCTGAAGCGCAGCAGCAGGAGAAAGAGGGGCGAGCACCAGAGGCATCCACCTGTGCCCCTTATATCAGGTTTAGCCTTTCACGGCAAAGGTTACCTACAAAATCTCTCCCTGGGGTATTCACGTGTGTAAAGGTGTTGTTAACCCTTCAAGGGCCACCCCCAGCCGCGCAGGCCGTGGTGGGGCCGCGGGGTGCGAGGGCCCGGATCCCCGCGGAGCCTCCGCGCACCCTCGCCGCGCTCCCCGGGCGGACTCGGGGCTCGGCGGCGGAGGAGAGGCCTTTGCTTTTCTCCTGGCTCCCTCTCGTGGGCTTTCCCGAGCAGCACAGCTCCGGCCGCCTCGCAGCCCCTGCCCCGGGAACCCCCCGGGCCCCGCTGCCCTCACGGCCGTCCTGCAGCCCCGGGTGCGTGGGGTGCACAGCCGGAGTTTGGGCTGCGGCCCCCGGCTGCCAGGCAAAAGGCAGTAGTTTGGGTTTTCCGGGTGTGTCGGCTTCACAGCTGTGTTCATGTTCCCAGCGAGAGGGGTTTAATGCTCCTGCCTTCATGGCTTAGCACCAGTCTTAGGGACAGACGTGCTTTCTCCCAAGCAAAAAGATCACTCATAGTCATCTCTTCTCTGCCCTTTGCTGCATTTTATCAAGCTGAAGGCTGCAGTAGCTGTATTGCTGCAATTCCTTTCGTTGCTGCTACCCATGGGATTGAGCCTGCTTGTCCCTGTGGCATCCTCCATCTACCCTGCAACCTGGTTTAATCTTCATCTAAGTCTTCAGCTTGCAGCACTTTCAGAGATCTGTCACCTTCCTCCTTGTTCCCAGCCTGTCTGCAAGCTCCTCTGGCCCTTCTTCACCCCAGTTTTCACCTCCTTTTTCACCAGCCATAACCCTACACCTGCTTGGCAGCCCTTTCCCCTCTCTTGCTTCTCTCTAGACACCTTCCAAACTGTTCTCTGCCAGGGCACTGTCAGCACTGCTGTCTGCTTCTGCCAGCTGACCTCTTCCTTTCACCCCTGTGAAGCCAAAAGACCTGAAAATGTGCTCATTGTCATTGCCTCCTCTCTTTTATTCTTTCCCCTTGTGTTTCAGTCCCAGCTGTATCCCTTACTCCATAACTCATTCTGAGACACAAAGAGTGACAAGCCATGCCACCCAAAGCATGGGTGAGGATCAGGATGTCCCTGCAGTTCCAGGGTTGTGAATTAGGGTCTGATGCTCTGCTGCAGGACCTCGTGCAGGTAACTGAACCTTCCCATGGCTCTTTCCCCCTTTCATCTGTTCCCTGTATTTCAAACATCAACTGCCCAGTGCAGGCCAATTTCTTAATCTCTTGGTGGTAAGGTGTCAGATTCAAAGAAATCCTGTTTTTGTAAAATTGAAATCTAAGGCCTGATAAAATTTGAATCTAAGGCCTGATAAAAACACGAATAATAACCCAGCATATAGCACTTCTGAAACAGTTCTTTGCCAAATGGATATTGTGGAACTGAAGTGATGCTTTCTAGTCTTTTAAACACCCACAAACCTGCAGCTGCCTCCAGGCCAATTTATTTCAATTCCACCTCATTTTCCTGTGAGACACTCCATGAGATTTAGTGACAGTATGTGACAAAGGAGCTAGAAAACGTTTTGGTGTGGAACAGCCACTGGGCCATCCAATATGCTTGATGTGCTTTATTCAGAGACATGTCATTAGGTATTGAAAATTTATGGAGAATTATACCATTTGGTGATGTGTCTGCCTTTCCCTTCTCACTGGTTGGGTTCCTTTGGGCTTACTGGAGCATTCAGCAAGGAGGAGCATGCCCTGCCAATCGATCCAAGAGCTCCTCTGCCTCATGGTTCAAAGAGTGTAAGTGAAGTGGAAAGCACATGTTCTTTCTCTGTGAGAATCACTGTTTGCTTGTCACTTTCTCAGAAAATTTTGCAAGGATTGCATGTGTTAGAAATGTCTGAAAGCTTTAGAAAACAAAGCAAAGCTATTTTGAAATGGTATCATTCAGACTGGAGGGTTTCTCCATCATGATGGAACTTCACTACTAGATAGCAAGGTAGTTCACAGATGACAGAGAAAATAAAGTTTAGTGTCCCTTTGGTGTGGTCATCCAGGTCTCAGTAACATCAACTGCACATGAGCTGTCCTTTGGGTCGGGACTGTTAAAGGTCATCCAGTCCAAGCCCCTGCAATGAGCAGGGACACCTTCAACTAGATCAGGCTGCTCAGAGCCCTGTCCAACCTGACCTTGAATGTTTCCAGGGATGGGGCATCTCCCACCTCTCTGGGCAACCTGTTCAATTGTTTCACCAACCTCACTGTAAAAAAGGAGACAACACGAGGTGCTGGACAGAGGGCAGCATAAGCATGCCTTTCCAACCACCCCAATGAACAATCAAAGAAGTGCAGGAGCTAAGAGAGGTGAACAGAAAGACACAGCTTTCTTTCATAGTCCCTCAGTGCTAGTCCTTTTTTTCCAGCAGGTCCTTCCAAAGCACCACTGGCACCACGGAGAGCTGACCTCAGGCAGCACCAGCCACAGCCACTGCCATATGCAAACCCTTTCCTCTTGAAGCAGAGCTGGAATGCCTCCATCTCTCATGAGATGCCATCATGAGGTGGGAAAGAAGACCCTGCTCCTGTTGTCAGTGCCACCTGTGTGAGGCATGTTCTCAGTGCTGATGGCATGGGGTCCAGCACAGAGCTGGCCATGTCAGGGGGCTCAGGCCACTACCTTAAAGCAGCAGCTTGGCTCCCATGGAGTCCAGCTGCCAGATTCCCACTGCAGTCTGCAGACACTGGATTTGGCCCTTGCTGGAACAAATGCACTGAGGCACAGCCCCTTGCATGGCCAGCAGCTGCCAAACTCCTTTCCTTGCCCTTGTTCCCCATGCTGACCATCCCCTCTCAGGGCCCTGTGTGGCTCAGACATAACAGAAGGTGTGTGACATTTGTTTGCCAGCATTTTCCAGAGACAGCAGCTACTCATGTGGCTGCCACCTCCATCCTGGCAGCCTGCAAGCCCCTCCTGACACATTCTTTTATCAGAAGGTTAAGTGCTGGTCAGTTAAAATTTGGGATGTGCTGCTAAATGAAGCAGCATGTGTTCTCTGTCTGCCACTCCCCATCTCCTTTGTCTACAGTAGGAATTATTTACTGCCCAGGAGCAGCAATGAGGGGCTGGGTGTTGGTCTCACAGCTGGAGAAAGGCCGCTGCCTAGGCTGAGCCCTGCCTTTTGATTCCCTTGCTGTTGGATCTATTTTTATTTCAGATGAGCAGATATTCTCTTGATGTATAATGGAAAGGAGTGAAGACATAGTTCTTACCTAGGATCAGTCTCTATGAATTCAGGTTTTTGATCAGCAGATGAAGGGGCAGACAGGAGGTGAAGAAGGGGACATCACAGGATCATAAGGGTCCTGAGGAAGCCCACCCATCAGCCTGTCTTTGTGCTGGTTCCATCAGCATGGGAAGGGCAGAAATTTTGATTCTGCTCATCAAAGGTGAAGGCAAGTAAATGAAATTCATTCACTTCTAATTTGGGCAGTGAGTTTACTCATTCCCCACCAGGTGCCTGGAGCCCCAGGCAGGGTAAAGTGCTTACTTTTATTCACCACTCTAGCACTGATCCTGGTTCAAAGACAGCTTACTTTTAGGGGTTTTTTTCTCTTTATTTTTCAAATTAATATTATATTAAATGTCTGAACAAAGTCCTGTCTAGCCAGTATCCTGGAGAGAAAACCAGCTGCACTTCAGGGAGACACAAGCTCATGCTTTTCTTGCCCCACAGCTGTGGGACTTTGTCTATGGCTGTGCACTGAGACTCCCTTGGTGGCACCTCTGAACGTACTGGGTGTGCATGCCACCTTCACTGCACCTTGGGGGCTCCTTGGTGGGTCATGGGGATGAAGTGCTGTGCAAACACCCCCCAAGGGACAGTCCCCTCCCACCCCAGGTGCTCCGGGATAGCGGACTTCAATATGCAACAAAGCAGAAGGCAGCAGGAAAACCATCCCCTTTGCTGCCCGTGGTTAAACTCCTCTCCATTTGCCCTCTTCACCATAAAACCTCTCTTAGAAAATTTTGGACATTACTTAAGAGAGACCTCTGCATTCAGTAGGCAGATTTGGGAAGTCATTCCTAGTAGCTGCTAAGGGGGGAAAAGAAAAGTGTAGCCACAAGCAGCAGGAGACCACAAAACAATAGTGTCTACCCAGGGGAAGCAAAGTGGCCAGGGGGGGACAAGGCAGGGTTAATGACTTCAAGACAGAGCCTGGGGTCTGGTTGGAGGAAGGCTTCTGAACCGAGAGGGAAAATGGCATGACCTTGGTGTTATGCCAATCTTATGATGCAACACAAAAGTTACCTTTCCTTCCTTTTCAAACTTACTTTTTCTTAATTATTTGCAAGGGGAAGGTAGGGAAAGTAGACCATTTTGGCCTACATCTGGCCAGCTGCAAAGCTGAACCATTAAATCTATAAATGCAGATTACTTAGGGGAGCTGGTGGCTGCAAGCTCGGTGCCCCACTCACCCCCACAGCCAGGCTTGTGCTCACACGTCAGTTTGCACGAAACCAGGAGTGGCATGGTGACTTGGTCTGCAGCAAGCCTGAGTGCTGGAAGCTCTGACACTTCCCAAGGACTCAGGGCTGCTGACTTAGAGGAGCGTCTGCTGTTAGTCACATTGGAGAAGTCCAGTCACAGGCAGCAATGTGGCATCTTATTGCTCAATTAATTCATCTTGTTTGTTAACTCTTACAGAGGGAGAGAGGTCTTGGAAGGACATAGCCTCTGACAGGCAGGGAGCAGCCAGAAAGCCCTGCCAACACAGCTCCTGCTGCTGCAGTTACAGCACAGAGCTGTGGTTAATATCCCCATCACGGTTAGAGGGCATGGTTATGGTCTTCTGCTGCAGCAAGCAGGATCTTCAGCAGTAAATTTGGATTTAAGGGAGGGGGAAATGGCACTTTGGAAAGAGGGTTCTGGCTGGAAATGACGGAGAAATACTATCACAAGTTTCTGTCCCCTCCCTGGGCTGCTGCTGCTGGGGTGATTTATGAGCTGGTTTATGGACTGAGACATGAAGGAGTGATTGCCTGTTCCTCTGCAGTGTAATGCAGGCTGCAGCCAGCATCAGCAAAAGCACTGCTGTGCAGTCCCCACTGCTGGGAAGAGACAGGCCCCCACTCCTGACCCCCAAGAGACCCACCCTGCGGTCCTCCTCCAGGATAACATCCAGCCCAGCAGGCAAGGCAGTCATACCCTGGCTTCTCACAGCCAGGCTTGGGCTTGAAAAATCATATTCACAAGGCATCTGCAATATTCAAGGGGTCAGAACCGCTCCTTTATAAATCAAGTGCAGCTACTAGCTACATCTTCCCAATCAGAGTTCCCAGGGAAAAAAAGCTTTTTGTCTGGAATTAATGTTTGAGAGTTTGCTTTATAGTTCTAAGTCAATATCTTTAAATGCTTTGCAAAAGAGCAATGGAAGAGAAAAGCTCTGCAAACTGGTCATGCATATTAAAAGCCTCATCCTTCAGCAATCTAAAGCCAAGTAATAATCCACTCAGCTCTCACTTATTTCAAGCTTCCATTGCTTTTAAAACACAATCATCAGAATATTTGGAGGCATTAGACAGTCCAGTATCTCTGAACAGGTCACAACCTGCAAACTTTCCTAAGGCCCCGTGTATGGCTGATGTGAACATTCCCCACCTCCTGTCACTGTGCAGGGCTGTGTGTTGGGATTGGAGCCTGTGTGGGCCAAGGACAGCTTATGGGATCAGATCAGTGGCATTTTGTTCTTGTCTTGCTTTGCCACAATAAACACAATCATTACAATCAGCGTTATCACCCTAGCTATTTATTATTGTTATTTGATTTGCAATGATAATTTGCATTATTGCATGAGAGATTCTCTCTATTCCAAGCAGCCACATTGGATCAGGAAGATATATTGGCAATTAGGCTGCCCATTTGAACTGACTCCCTCTTCCTAGCAATGGCAGTGCCAGTCCAGCTGCCTCCCTGCTGAAGACACCAGCAATTTCCTCAGCTGTGTGTTTCCTCACTCCACTTACCCAGTAAATGGATTTTCACCAGGAAGCCAAGGAACAGGTAGGCTCCCACCTGAGCCTGCTGCAGTTGCACAAATGTGAATGGACAGACACAACAAAGCCACGACAAAAACCAGGGTGTTGTCTAGGACAGGTACAAGTCCCCAGGCAGGGGAGAGCTGGAGGAACAGAGATTTCTTCATCCTGGCTGGGTACAGGGCTGAAAGAAGGGAGGGAGAGGAGAGAAGCCTGGCTCAGGGCAGTGGGCTTTGGCTCAGAGCCCTGCTGCTGTAGGGGAAAGGGGAGAGGGCTCAGGTAAGATGTCACCATCCCCTCGCTTGCCTCATTTCTTTGAAAGGGCAGCTGATGATAGAACTGCAGTGAACATTTGTGTGTAACTCTGTCACTGGTTTCCATGGAAAATATTGTGTCACAGGGGAGATTATGAATTCAAGGCAGGAAAAAGCTGAAGAACCAGAGAACCTGGGTAACAGGACTGGGAAAAGGCAGGTCAGGGACTGTGCCTGTACCTTTACCAGTGGGCTGTGCACACGGTCAGCGTGCTTGTACACTCATACCCCAGGCTGCACGGCTGCCACAGACGAACAGGGTTTCCAGCAGGCTACAATGACAAGGCCACGAGTTATTTTCATAAATCCTCATCCTTGCAAGGGTCTCTCCCGCAGATCACCCCTGTGGGCTCCCAGCACCTCCCTCGGGCAGCCCCGTGCCCCGGCAGCCCGGCACGGCTCCGCTCCCGTGTCACTAGAGGGCACTCGGGTTATTATTTTTTCCACCGAGCCTTGACTATTAACATTCATAACATGCGCCGCGCTCTAGGGGCGGGTTGGCAATATTCTCTTACGGCAGCAGAGGGTTTTTTTCAGCTGTTTTGCAGGGAGCGGGAGCGATCACAAAGGCAGCTGCTGTTTTCCGAGGGGATGCCACAGTGGCTGCGGGCAGCGCCGGGAGTGGGGCGTGCGCGGCGTGGGCTGCTGCGGCCGCCACGCGTGGGAGCGCGTCCTGCCGCACTTCCAGGTGGTGCTGGGCAAGAGATGGGTCCTGGACCGCATCCTGCTGCACTTCCAGGTGGTGCTGGGCAAGAGATGGGTCCTGGACCGCATCCTGCTGCACTTCCAGGTGGTGCTGGGCAAGAGATGCGTCCTGGACCGCATCCTGCTGCACTTCCAGGTGGTGCTGAGGGAGAGATGGGTCCTGGACTGCGTCCTGTCGCACTTCCAGGTGGTGCTGGGTAGAGATGGGTCCCGGACCGCGTCCTGCTGCACTTCCAGGTGGTGCTGAGGGAGAGATGGGTCCTGGACTGCGTCCTGTCGCACTTCCAGGTGGTGCTGGGTAGAGATGGGTCCCGGACCGCGTCCTGCTGCACTTCCAGGTGGTGCTGAGGGAGAGATGGGTCCTGGCCCTGCAGGGTGTTCCATAAAGTGTGCACTCCCAGCGTTCTGGAGCTCCAAATAAAATGAGAGCTCTGACACATCTGAAGCTAGATGGCCAGTGAAGGATGAACTGGCATCATGGGCTTTTGTTTTCAGCCTCTGCAACAGATTGCTAATGCAGCAGTGAATACACTTCTCTAGGGGCCTAGAAACGATCCTTCAGAAAGAGATGTGAGTGGTGATCTGCATGGACCAAGGGGTTGCACTGCATGTCATGTTTGGATTAGCTTTTTTCCTCTATTTTGACCTGACACAAAGGCTCCTGAAGTCCTGTCCTGACTCCGGTGTCCCCAGCAGAGCAGAGGACCCAGCCACTGCCCACACATGGGCATGGGGCACAGCTCCAGGGACCAAGGCTGCCCCTGCCCAGGACCACGGCTCCTGGGTTCCCCCAGCTGATCAGATCCTCCCTGACTCAGGGATACACAACCTGTGGCAAATTCCTTGGTGCCTCCACCACCCACGGTTGGAAACAAAGCTTTTGCTTCCCAGCGGGTGCTGGAGCTGGCACACTGCTGTCACAGGAGGGTGGGGCTCACTGCGACCCTCGAGCCTTCCCCAGCAGCGAAGCACATGCCTCCCCTCTGATGAAGCACATTTCTCTCTCACAAACCACATCTCATTAACAGTAATTCTTTCTAAGCTGTAGCTGGCATTCAAACTGAAGTATTTTCCTTTATTTACTGCCACTTTATTTGTGCTGGAGTAGCAGCTAGAGGCTCTGATTGGGACCCCCTCGTGCAAGACATAATGAAAAGATGGTCCCTGCCCCAAAGAGCTTCCGGTTTAATTACAGAATGAGCGACAACAGATGGATGCCCCATACAGACAGGGAGGAGCACAAGGTAACAGGGAGACAATTATGATTAGCTTAATAACCCATGGTCACAGTACAGCAGCTGCCTGCCATTGTCACTAATTGTCACTCCAATTGTTATGAAACAACTCTTGCAGTTTAATCTCAAATTGTTCTCTGTCTCCTACAGGGAGAAAACCCAGATATTTTCCAACACCTTGTGCCTCACCTCTCTACAAAACCATCCCATCAACCTTGAGAATGCAGGACATATTGCCCCAGCGTTGGTGCTTTTACAGGTGCTTTTACATGGTCCCTCCCTGCCCCTCTTTTCTTCCCACATGGCCCTGAGACATGACAGCTGTTTCTGTCCCCTCCACTCCTGTCCCTGCCTGGTCTTACCATAAAATGGGTGGAGGAGCTACAAAGAACAGTGCCAGCAGGAGTGCAGACAGAGCACCATGCACCCAGCTCACACAGGAGCAAGCAGCAGGAGGAAATCTTGCTGCTGGAGGTCTGGCACTGTTCAACCACAGCCTGAGGGTCTAGCCCACCTTTCTGTTTTTCTCTGTTTTTCTCAGCACAGTGACTCAGCTACACTAAGTTCTCACTCCCAGCATCCCTCCTGTGCACTAACACTGTGACTGTTGCAGTGTAAGACCAAATTGCTGGCTCTTTTGTGATTGAAGTAATCATCACAATTTAAGTGGTATTTAATTGAAAACTACTCCCCTCTGTATCTCTCTTGACTAGGTATTTTCTATGTATTTCTGTATATTTTCTTCTATGTGTTTTTGTGTCTACTTCCAGATTTTGACTGTCTGGATTCATGTTTGAAATATTTCCAGGAATCTGGCTTGTCCGTGTCACACACAAATACGCACACATATATTGCAGGACTTCTCCGTGCCCAAAGAGGAGGAGAAGTAGGGGGCACATCTGGCCACCCAGATTGAATTTCTGCTCTGACTGAGCCCTAGTCAAGCAGAGAGAGTCTCAGGGGACTGAGGCTGCTGCTAAGCCCAGGCCTCACCAGGCGCAGCTGCCCTGCCTGCCGCATTTCTACAGCCACCGACCATCATCCCTTCGTGTGCACAGGCATGAATTCTCGCAAGGTGAGCTGGCCACGAGGTGACTTGGATCATCCCATCTCCCTGTTCCACATCTGCACATTTTACCTCAGACCAGAAAAAACAGCCTATAGTGCCTGCTGGGTTACACCCTGGCCCTCGAGGATCTCCACTGGAGTGGGGTCATGAGCTCATGTGGCCATACCAGCTCTCAGTAGTGTCTCCTAGGAGGGAGCAGAGCTGTGAGCATTGCCTTTGCTGGGTGCAATGGTAACTGTGTTACAGGGACCTCAACCCACCCTCTCTCCCTTCCAGGGGCTTGCTTTAAGCTTTGGTTTCCTTTGCTGCTCTCCTCAGGCTGAAGGAGAAGACACCTGTGTAGAAAGGATGGCCATGGGAGGGAGGATGCACTGGTCTGCACCACAGAGGGCATGGCCCCGAGCTCTCCAGGGCTCAGGCAATTCCTGCAGCACCAAACTTGCTGCTGCAGTGTGGCAAAGTGACAGCCAGCAGTGAGGAATAGAGGCTGGGCTGGCATCTCCTGCTTGGGCTCAAAGACTTCTCCAAAACAGGACCATAAGGCTCTTCCAGCCAACAGAGCCCATGGGGAGCCAGGAGAGGCTGTGGTGGCCGGGCCAGCCTGGGCTCAGCCAGGTGAGCAGTGGGCTGCAGCTCACCCCCGTGTGCCAGCACAGTGTGGCAGCCACACACACCAAAACTGCTGGCTGCCAACACTCTGCTGAGGCTTGCTGTGCCACAGGCCTGGAGATAAGGGGGTTGACAATTTACCAGGTACGATGGAGCCTGGCCAGCTTTGAGGGAACTAAGTGGGAGCACTTGCACTAAAGCAAAGGTTAAGTTCATGAGTGCTGTGGGCAGCTGCTGGGCAGGCCTGGCTGTGTCCTGCCTGTAAAAGCCATTTCAGGGTATTCTGTCCACTTTGTAGTGTTCTAAAAGCAAGAAATAAGTTGCTTGAGTCTTCAAGTAACTCAGATCACTCTGCGTCCTTGGATTTTCACATCAGGTCAAGCGTGAATAAATTGCACTTGCTTCTTTCCTACATATATTGCATTTGTTGGAACAGCAAACTGCCAGGTTTAATAGCAAGCTGAATAAAATCTCTGAGGTTTGGTTTATATTTTTATCCTGAGCATTAATACCTTGTTACTTATTCAACTATTATTAAAAAAATACATTAAAATATGCAAAGATTTTATGGCAGCTCCTGCTGAGTCATTTCAAAGTGGAAAAACTCCTTCACTAAAAATTAGCCCATGACATTTGTTAGCTAGGTTATCTGGGGTTGCATTCCTTTCCTTTTCCTACCTGGTAACTATTGACATGACAAGTACAAGCAAGGTACAAGATAAAGGGTAAATGTAAATTTAAAATAAAGCCTTCTGTGTTGAAAGGTGGGGACTATGTTCCAATCAATCTGCTGCTACTGTTTTCCTTCTGTTGAAGTGGATATAAGTCAGGGAAAAGGAAGATGCCACAGAATGTGGTGATGTGCTTGCTGCAGCCCAGGCTGCTGAATGAGGTATCTCAGGGCCTTAAAGACCATGAGAGTTGGAAATAATTTGCTGGCTTATATTTTGCACCATATGTCCCAGCAGTTGAAGTACCTACAAAGTGTGCTTGAGCAATGATATGCTGCCAGGACGAAGGGTGGTGTTCCTCAGCCTTTCAGCAACTCTGCTGAGGGAAATGATGACAGAACCTGCAGAATCTGTTGGCTTTTCTTTATGCTGGGAATGCTGCTTGAACTTGCCAGCCAGCCCAGCAAAAAAGGTGAAAGGTACCAGAGGCGATAAAAGGCAAGTCAGTGTAGAACTTGCAGAGTTCAAAAATACTTGAACCAATCCTGTCAGTGAGACAATATTCCATAAATTACAGTAAAAAAAAAAAATGCAGTCAAATAGAGCTGAGGGGGGGAACCCAACATAAACATGTATTGGGAAGAAAATACTGTTATTTCTGAAGGATGCAGTAATCTGTTTGAGACAGGTCTTGGTAAATCAGTGCTTCAGTGCCTTATTTGCAATGATGAGACAGATGATGTGAAATGATAAGAAGTCTTGCATAACTAATTCACTGCAATATTTCAGAGCGGTTAGTGGGATGATAGCAAGAGAAAATAGAGAAGACATTTTGTGCCAAGATTTTTAAAAGCGCTTCATAAAGAGAAAAGTTAAAGATTAATTGACTACTGGCTGTGGTATGATAATGCAGTAAAGCATTGAGTTAGATAGACAACTGGCTTAAAAGCAGCTTATGATGGGAGGCTACGACACGAGCACCAGCAAGCATTTGATTTTAAGACTTTAATTATCTGTAATGTCTTGTATTTTTAAATGGCTAGGTTGGGATATTGGAATATTAGTTACAAAATTTGCAGGTTAAGACAACAGTCAGATTTAATAAGCAGGAAGGGAGCTGGTATGTGTGCAATACAGCTCTGCTCTGAAAGGTGACTGTGAAAATGACATACTGGAATTTTTTTAACATGGTTATATTTCAGGGAAAAGCAAATGATAGTTTCATAACCACCTGCTCTGCAAACTGAGCGGGAGATCCTGGAACATCAGTAGGAATATTTGGAATATTTGCAGAGTTGGGTGCTTTTCAAAGTGAATCAGGGCATTGGTCTCTGACCTGAAGCCAATAAAGGAGAGATGGGTTTTAAAGTTGATGACTAATGTGAAACAATACATCAGGGAGACGAGCCAAGTTGCAAACAGCACTGTCATGCAATACACTGCCAAGTATTTCTGAGTCCTATTCAGAAAAGTTTTGAGCTCATCAGCGTTGTGTGTCACTGCAATAAAACTGGGAGAAATAATGCTGTTGCTGGGGTACAGAATGCAGAATCTGTGCCATATGGCCTGTGGTAGGTGCATTTTGATGGGACTACAGCACAAACCAAATGCAGTAGTTCCACAAATGCTGGTTTAGGACTTGTGTTAAATCTCATGAGCTATGGTAGGTTTCAATTCTGCTTTTCCATTTAAGGAATCTTTAAGATGAAGTAAACATATGCTTCATATAGGGGAGGCTGCTCAGGAATTCAGCTGTTCTGGGTAGTGTGGTTTTGTCTGGGTGGTGTTTGAGGCTGAGTGACAAGTGTTGAGAGACAAAGAAACTCACAGGCCATCCAGAAACAGACACAAGAAGATATATTAATATAGCATAGCCTCAGCAGTCAGGAAGAGAGTACCTGCCTTGTGTGTCCCTGTGTCTATCCAGCCTGAATCCAGAGAGCTGCTCATTCAGATCAGGGCACTGACTGAAAGACCTTCAGGGATGTCAGCAGCAACACTGACTTGGACTGTCTCGAGTCCTGTGTTTGGGAAGGCCTGGCTAGCTCCCTGGCATGAGGGGTCTGACTCTCTTGAGCATCACAGTTACATTTTACAAGCCTGAAAGAGCAGTTTCTGATGTTCCCACACTCTTGTTTTCTTCCCTTCTCCAAACTGGGCATGCAGTTCAGGTCACAGTCAACCCTTCTATTATTGTTTCAATCCCCCAGGTCAGTAAAAATAGCTTGTAAAGGCTTTCATGTTATCTCTACCACCCATTTTTTAGTAATTCTGCAGGAACACTGCGCCCTGCTCCCTTGTTGAGCCTGAGCCTTCCAAGTTAAGTGTCTTTTGCACCTTTTCTTTTTTGTTTTTTTTTTTTTTTTTCAAAATCCTGCTGCAAACAGCTCGGCTATCTGGAAAATGGCCACTTACTCTTCACCTTTGCCCACTTCTCTGTTAAGAACCTCATTAAAGTGTTCCTCTGCCTTCCTGCGGTTGAATTCTTTAGAACTAAAAGCTTCCATTTTTCTTCTTTATCGGACTCACTCCCACTTCCTATCTTCCCTTCACTGCCACTTTTGTAAAATGCTGACATGCTGTTAGGACTCCTACTCTGCCCCATCATGTCCAGAAAGCCACAAAAGAAATATCTTTTGCTTCATCCTGTCAGCTTTTTGTACCCACTTTCAGCAATATCACATGGCTCTGCAAGAGGTTGAGCTGGATTTTGAATGCAAACAATCAGTCACACAGCACATTAATCCTCAGATGCTTTTGTGTCATCCCTCCCCATGTTGGGTGTATCTTGTAGATACCAGGATCTTTCACAACTCTCATACAGCACTCTATCAAACCCTCAAATTCTTAGCATTTCTGTGATGTCCCTTTCTAGATTTGAGTTTCTCAAAGCCTCTGGGGTATTTCTATGGCTGTTCTGCATCTACTTCTTCATCATGCAGGTATTTATGCCATCAGCATTCTTACAAGACACTGTCAGAACTCCTCAGGAGCCTGGTGTTCTGGGATTCTGATTTCCTTAGCAACTGTCTCCTGGTTATGTGTCTGGTTCTCTCCCTGCACCAGTACCTATGGAACCTGATTTCTACCAATTTGGCAAAAGCATAGAAATGGCAAAGATATTGTCAGCCTGCAAGTTCTGTGTAAATGAGTGATTTAACAGAGGAGGGTGAGAAGCTGAACTTTTACCCTCCCAGAGAGAAAGGGAAGACTGCCTCCAGGCCTTACCTACTGGGTCTGGCAACCAGCACAGCCAGGATCCTTGTGGCACTCTGTTGAGAGCCCACAGGAGGTAGGTGGGAAACAAAAAGGGAACTGGAAATACTGACATGAATCAGAAGGAAGTGGGAAACACTTTGGCATGCTACAGGGCTGGAGGACAGAGGCACGGGAAGCATGGGTGGGAAAGGCAGGTACAGGTCTGTACCTGAGTGCTGGACACAGAGCTGTTCTGGGCTGCTGCTATGGAAACAACACAGAGAATGAGTAGAAGAATGATGGTTAGTGCACAAGGCACAGATCCACTGGAAAAAGGTCCCTTAGTTCTGCAGCTCATGAACACTCTCCATCCTGGGTCACTACTGACAAATGCATTGACATGATAAACAGTGACCTGGTCTCTGAAGTTCTGCATCATATCTCTAGGTGTGGCACACTTAGCAGATCTCATCCCTTGTAACTATTCACAGCCTCAGGACTCTTTCAACATGTTTTTTTCCTCTGTTTTAGCACTCAGTTATCTTGTCCATTTCTTATGACAACTTGAGAAAACCAGCATGTATCTGGGCAGTTCTTCATGGACTGTTCCTGTTTTTCCATCATTCACTTCTGCAGTGACTACTGACAAAGCAGATACCATGCTCCCTTTTTTATCCTGAAACAGCAAATTTATTCACTGAGGGCTTCGAAACTGGTGACTGCTAATAACCCAGGCTCATCATAATACATGCTCACGCTGCATATCCAGCTGGCTTGCTTCTCCTACAAAACAGTGGCTTTGCTCATTTTTAAATGAGAGTGTTCCAGCTCTCTCAACTTTTGCATGGCTGTGATACTCCTCTGGTTGCAATGCTGTATTTTGGGGGATGGCCTAACTGCATAGGATCAAAACATTCCACGTTCCAAGATCCACTTGAAGGTATTGTTGTTAGGTGATTTCCCAATGTGTATTTGAGTTTCATACAAATCAGGGCTTTTATAGGAGAAATGTTCAGCATGTGCCCAGCCTGCAGCCTAAAGAACCAGGCTTCTTACCTGACCCCTCTCATCCAGTGTGTTGAGGAAAGGAGCCTGCAATCAAAAACTACTGAAGGATTAGCTGTGTGCCCATGGGAATACTAAAGTCCTTCTGCAGGGTCATACACTAGCTAGAAAGGGCCATTAAAACACCATTAGAGCTCATAATTTGTGCTGAATGAGCCCCACAGTCCTGCCTCGGGGTAGTGAAAATGAAGCAAACCTTCACTGGAGCCTCAGGAGTTTTCTCAAGGGGAAAGGCAGCAGGCAGAAGGAGGTGCAGGCAGAACAGGACAAGCTGTAAACTTGCAGTGCATCTGGGTCTAACCTGAGCTGCAGCCTGCTGGCTGCATGCCAACTGCATTAAAATCATAGAAGGATTTAGGCTGGAAAAGATCTTTCAGTTCATCAAGCCCAGCTGTAAACCTAACACTGCCATGTCCACCAGCAATGCCATGGCCTGTCCCACACAGACAGGACAGCTACTCACAGCTAGGAGGGAGATGGCCACTGACCAGGCTGTGTCCCACCAGCCAGGCACCTTAGATACATGAGCCTGCCTAAATGCCATCAGGGACAAAATCTTGGAATAGCTGTCCACCCAGGGTTCAGAGTGGCTCAGACCTTGGGTTGCTGCCCCAAATTCCTGTGTGTGCCTCCAGCCAGTGCTGTCCTCATGCTTTGCTAGGGGTCCAGCAGGACCCCACAACAGGAGCTGCACACCACCTTGCTCAGTGGTGGCTGCTCCTGGAGGAGGTTTTCACAGTAGTAACACACCAGATTATTTTGGGGCCAGGTGGGTGGGTGGACATGACTGTAAATCCATCAGTTAGCTTAGTGCACTCTCTGTCACATTCAGAGGAGAGACCCAGTCAGCCCTGCTGAGCAGTGTCTCTGCAGGTTCCCTAACTGTGAGGCCTGGCTGATATCACCTCCCTTCTGCCCAAAGCCCATTTGCCCCAGAAAAAAATGCAATTACATAAATCAGCAATGCTTCCCTGTGGCAGGCCAAAGGTATCCTGGGCTGTGTTGCCAGCAGGGAGAGGGAGGTGATCCCCTCTGCTCAGCCCTGGTGAGGCCCAGCTGGAGCATTGTGTCTAGCTCTGGGCTCTCCAGGACAAGGCAGACATGGACACAGGGGAGAGAGTCCAGGGAGGGAATACTACGAAAATTAAGAGACTGGACCATCGCTCTTATGGGGAAAGGCTGAGAGCCTGTTCAACCTGGAAAAAAAAAATGCTCAAGGGGATCTTACCAAATACCTGAAGTGAGAGTGTAAAGAAAATGGAGCCAGACTGTTTTCAGTGGGGCCCACTGACAGGACAAGAGGCAGTGGGCAGTGGGAAACCTAGGACTTTTATCTGAACATCCAGAAACATATTTTCTCCCTGAGGGTCACTGAGAACTGGTACAGGTTGCCCAGGGAGATTGAGGAGTCTCCACCCCTGGAAATATTCTCTCACCCCTATAGATACTGCCCTGGGGCTCTAGCTAGCCCTGCTTGAGCAGGGGGAGTGGGATCAGATGACCTCCAGAGGTCCCTTCCAACCCCAACCACTCTGTCATTCTGTAACAGAAACAGTGAAGAGCATGTGTAACACCTGGACTTTTAAAAAAGGTGACTTCAACTTTCTACTACGACAATGAGTGATTACATTTGGAAGCTGTCCCTGAGATTCTGCTTGAGCTGAAGCCTGCTGCGAGTACTTTGCATTTACTGGTAGAAACTACACCCAGGTGGATGGTTCAGAGAACAAATGTATTTAAATTAGGCATGTGGATTTGCATCTTAATCATGTTATCATGATTAAGTAGTACCTCAGCGTTACCTGAGGCAACCATAGACTACACACCTAAATGAAACCTGAAATAGTCAAAGCCCTTCTGCTTTACATATGTCAGTGCAGATTTTCACATCTGCAGGGCAAATCATAGATTGGCAAGCAGCATTTTAATGATTGAATGAGACAGCCTTGTCCGGGACAGGCCCCAATTAACTTCAGTAACAATGAATGCTTTGAAATAATGTATCCCGTTCCTGGACCATCACAAAATTAAATTTAGGCCTTGTCCTACTCCTAACATAATCAATAACAAAACCTCAGGATCAGATGGACATCAGTGGATTTCAATGAAGTTATGACCAATTCTATCAGCCCTGGGGAGTTTAGTTATTGACAGAGTGAGTCTGTGCAATTTGCTATCGACTCCAATGAAGTCATGGCAATTTACTGTAGCTGAGGATCCACCACCCCTCACCTCCTGCTTAATAGCAAAACAAAAGCAGTATCCATTCAGAATGGGATGGGATGGGATGGGATGGGATGGGATGGGATGGGATGGAATGGAATGGAATGGAATGGAAGAGAAGAGAAGAGAAGAGAAGAGAAGAGAAGAGAAGAGAAGAGAAGAGAAGAGAAGAGAATGCAATACAATAGTTTCAGTCTGTTAAGAAGCGATCATGCAGTCCAAGTCCTTTCCAGTGTTTGACCACCCTCTCAGTAAAGAAATGCTTCCCAATGTCCAGTGTAAATGTCCCTGATGTAGCTTTGAACCATGTGCTAAGTCGCTGGATCTCAAAGAGAAGAGACCAGCATCTCCCTCTCCACTTTCCCTTCTCAGGAAGCTTTGGAAAGCAATGAGATCATCCCACAGCCTCCTTTTCTGCAAACTAGACAGGTCCAAAGTTCTTAGCCACTCCTCACAGCACATTCCTTCCAGCCCTTTCACCAGCTTTGTTGCACTCCTCTGGAGGCATTCAAGGTCCTCACACGTCCCTTAAATTGTGGGGACCAGGAGGGCACACAATATTCAAGAAGATCCTCTCAGAAAGAGAGATCTCAACTTCATGCTCTTCTGCATTGCCTAGCCTGAGCTCTTCAGCCTATGACAATGGCCATTTCAATTTTAGAGAAGTCCCCATTTCTCCATCAGACCTAAGATTCAGAACAAGTGATAACCACAGCAGCTGCCTCCTCATACACCATACATCTGCTCTTATATCTCATGTCAGAGAAGCAGCTCTTGAACCCCAGGCTCCTTGGGGAATCCTTCCTTGCTGTTTCTCCCACGGTGTTTGCTGGTCAGAAGACCTCCTCACATGGCACTATGTATCATACGGTAATCACTGCCTGGTCTTTTACCTCTGAAAATAGGGCTTTGATAAGACATTTGTGATGCCATTAAACGGATTTTCGACACTGTCACACACTAGCAGATGTAGCCTCTACCCTCATGTTAGTAGGAATTGCACCCACACCTGCAACATGGTGTTTGGTCTTGTCTGGGAAGCTCAAATCCCAACTGAAGCAGCTCATCACAGATTGAATTTTCAGAATTTCAGGTTGCTCTGAAATGTGGGGAACATTTCAACACTATATGGAGAAAGCTAAAAAGAAAACAAGACTAAAGAGCTGGGGCTGCAGATAACTTTATATTGCTAGGAGTGGTTGAGGGCTGGCAATTACAGAGCTGGCTGGAGACCTGTGTGGGACCAGCAGTTGTCCTCTCCTTCTTCACTGAAGCTGGAGAGCCAGCCTTGCTGCTACTCCTTCTGAAGCCATGGGAATGCCCTACTAGGGGCATTGCCAGTCACCATACAGCCCCCATCCCCAAATTAGCTGATGCATGTCCAGCTCTTCAGGATCCTCCCTGGCTTTTTGTCTTCCCTTCTCCTTGATTCCTGCAGACAGTATGATCTCCACAGACTTCCAAAAAGTCCAGGTGTGTGCCACTGGAGGAGGAGTAACTCATCACTCTTCTCAAAAAGAAGGGGATCAACATGGGGAATGACAGAGAGCTAGCCCTCAGCAGGTGGGAAGTGAGCAGATCAAATATTTCTGGTGGGCGATGGACTGGTGGTGTCTGGGAGCAGGGGAGCCAGGCAGGGGTAGCATTCACCCTTGCCTGCAGTGCTGTGAAGTCCAGGTCTCTTCTGAAGTGCTGTCAATGTTGTTACAAATCTTTGTAATTGCTAATATGTGAGACGAGACGGGGGCACAGCTTTGGCACAGCTCCATGCTGTGGAGGGGTAACTGCAGATCCACACTGAGTGCCTCTGGATGTGCAATGGTGCAGTCAAGGTCAGCCTGAAGCTTGGCTGAAATCTTTATTCAGAGCAAATTAATAGGAGCAAAACATCTTCTTTGCACATTGTCAGTAAAAATCACTTTGTTTTTGGAAGAGGTTTTATCGAACAGAAAAGTGAGAATTATCAGGAGCAGTCTTTCAGGATATTTGATGCTGATGCTAGTACAGTTATTTTTTCACTGTCCCAGGATACTGTGAATTGAAGCCATTTTGGTCCCACCTGTGCCTTTCTGAACAGTGATCAGAAATTTATAATAAAGAACAATCAGCTGGAAATGGCTTGCCAGGTCATCATTACTGAAGAAGTAAAAGCATTTTCCTGCACAGTGTCTCCTGCTGCTTTTAGGGCAGTTTACAACTGCATTTTTCCTGCATGCTATTTAGGTTCTGCCTGTATCTTAGAAAGAGACTGGAATATTTTCTGATTTCAACTTCTCATTACCACAAAATTATTATCTATGGATTGTCCATTGAGGAGAGGGAACCAGGGAAGAGAGTACAATAGAACTTGCTCTTTATTTTGATTACACATTTTCTGAAAAATCAAAGAGCACTTTGTCAGAGAAGAATGAAGTATGTATTAAAGTAACATTACTTAAAATGCAAAAATATTTCATTCAAAGCAGATTACTTCTATTCCTTTTAGAGAGACTTAGTTGTGCTTATCTCCATGGGAACACTACTATTAAAGTCAGTGACAGATTTTTAAAGGTTCAAGAGAGAAGACAGAAGAAGTTTTATTTTTCATCTCCTATCATTCCTCTCAAGACATAAAAAAATTAATAAAATGCAGTATTAATTTAAAATGTGGCATGAATAACACTGCTACTCTCAGCAACCCAGAAGAACTAATCCTACAGATTAGCTAAGAAAAAGGAACACATTTCCTATATATTTATTGCACATATCACCTAAAACTCCCCTTATTCTCTACAACGAACAGTATGACTGTCAGCTTGGCTGAACCACGGTGCCAGAGCATCTAGCAAAAAACAAAAAAACCCACAAAACAAAATCAGATAATCTTAGTCTAGCGTCAACCCAGGCGCAAAAAATCGCCTCCAGCAATGATGCTTTTCACACTTTGTACAAAGATTGATCTGACCGAGTCTGGCAGATGTGAAGTTGCAGTAACAAACACTATTAAATGACAAAATGGCAGCTGTACAGAGAGCAAGACATGGTGCTGTGACTTGCAAGACATCATAATTGCTGAGAAGTATTAGGGGGTTTTAACATCATCTCTGTGCCACTGCTTCCACCTTCTTGGGAGATCCATGAAGAACTATGAGCCTAAGGAGGGTTTTATGTTTTGTTTTGTCACTCTTTCAACACTGCCGTGTGCCTAAACAGATTGGACCATTGAGCCAGTGTTTTCCTTAGGATACTGTGGACTTGAAATCAGAACTGAAATAAAAATGAGCTGTTGTCTTGCCTAAACGTGGTGATGACATTCTGTTCCAGATGTCCACGACAATGACCTCATCTAAACCCACAGTTCTCTACACTTCAGCCTTTTTCAGACAAATACTGGGAGGGGGGAAAAAAAACAAGAAAGAAAAGAATAAGTGATCTCATAATGATTTTGATGAAAGCAGCTGCCCACTTCAGTTAATGCTTCACTCAAAGCGTGAAAGGAATGGGAAGCTTTTTAATTTGATGGGATCCATTTCAGGCTCCTCAAATGAAACTGCCCGTAAGGGGGAAATGCAGATCAGTAAGACCAATGGCTTCCTGAAACACCAGCAGACAGGCAAGATCCCTTCTTTCAGGTGAACTTACATGGGCCTAAATTATTGAGTAAGACAACTATATGAACATGAAAAAATAGGTAAAATTATGCGTTTGGGAACCTGCTGCAGCTAGACTGGGGGAAGTGGGGGGTTAGCATGGTTCCTTTGCTTATTAAGGCACTCTGCTCCCTAAGTCCTGCAAAGCAAACCAGTCAGAAGTGACAGTATCCCTAAAAGTCTCTACTAATACACTGTTGTATTGCACTAAATAAATTCTGAACTAATACATTTTTGCTTCTTTGTTTTTTGTTCTCTTTAAGGAAGCATGCAGCAAGTACAAAATCTTTTCACATCCTAGTTTGCTTCACCTTCGGTCAAAATGTTGGATTAGGCTATCACTAAAATCTAGATGCTTACAAGAGCAAAACAGAAGCACTGCCAACAAATGCACCCAATGGCAGAACACACTTAACAGGAGGTAACTTGCCAAGCAGTTTTGTTGCTCTCCATTTTTTTTTTTTCTAATTTATGTTATGGGAAAGCATTTTAGTGATAATTGGAAATGACCAGACTCTCAGCCTTTCCCAGCACTTTCCTGTGAACAACTGCCCATTCTTTCCTGCCACTTCACTCATCATCATGTGCAAAGGGAAGAGCATTAGTGAAACTCCCTTGCTCAGATATTGCATTACCAGAGCTGGAGCAGACAGAGCTCCCTGGAAGCTGAAGCACAGTTCTAGCATTCACCAACAAAGGAGCAGAGACTTGTTTTCTTTGAGAAATTTCCTATGTACTTGCCGTCATGGCTAACAAACCAGTGGTGACTTTGCTGTTGTTTTTAATATTGACTGCATTAGCTCAGTGTTCAGGCTTACATGGTGCAATGTCATCAAAGACAGCCCTCACTGATAGATTATTTTTGGCTCCCAGTATAGATGACAGCTGTATATTTACACTGTGTTTGGCAAGAAGGGATTTTTTAGAATATTGCCAAATACAAACAGAGCTGGAAAGGTGACAGTTTCCTAAAAAATAATTCCAGGAAGGAAAGTCATGATAACAACAAGACACAAAGCAGTCGTGTGACTTTTAGACATGTTTAACTCTTTTTTATATTCTACCTTTGGAACTCATTACTATGAGCTTTCTCTGATTTCAATTTAATTATATTTTGCATTCAGGATCCTTAGAAAACTCCTCCCTTGCTGCACATTAGTCATCTTCTCTCTCAGTTAAAAATGTTATCTAATTTCCTTAATGAAAAGAATATATTTAGGTCTTCTAGCTAGGTTTTTTAGCCATCTAGACTCCCCTTTGTTTATTACTTTGTTTATTATTATAAAAACAATTTAGGCAAAAAACCAAATAAAATATTGCAACCTGATGCTTTTTTTTTCTCTTTTTCTAGAATTATCTTGAAAGTAACAAAGGAGATAGTTGCGACGTCTTCACTTTTTATTTTTAGCACGGTGTTTCCCTTGTTAATGAGCTATGCTTGCAAGTTCTGTCCATACTCTATATTTCTTCATTTTCCTTAATTCCAAAATGATCTGTAGGTGGATTTTCCTGAAGTCATAAAGTAGTGACACACCTATTTCCTGTTGCCATCAAAATTCTGTAACAGAATTTCTCCCTCTACAAGTTACTTGGAGTACAGCCACCAAAAAAAAAAAAAAAAAAACCACCCAAAAAAACCCCACAAAAAAACCCACCCACCCACACACACACACAAAAAAAAACCCAAAAAAACCAAACCAAAACAAAAAAACCCCAACCTAAGTTGATTGAGTTGATTGGATTCATAAAAATTTTCAATAGCCACATGGACTTTGTGCCTTTAGTTCTGCAGATCTACAATGATTCCAGATAAGTGAGAAAACTGAGAACTTGTTCACTTGCCAAAAAAACAGAAAAAAAACCTAAACAAACAAACAAAAAAACCCTTAAAAAATTTAAGATCAGATCTGTTCCAGAAAAAGGGGCTGTATTTTTCCACTTAAATATGCCATAGGAAAAAGGAACTGGTAAGATGGATCATTTAGTTCATTTTAGCCAGATCACATTTATTTTTAGCCTATGGAATTGGCACAGATGAGTAACAAAAGCAGAATACCTTCAGCTACATTTCCAAGTTTACATACAATTCCTAGTAGGAGCACCAAATGTCACCTTTTAGCTCAGTAGAGTTTTTTGTAGCTGAAACCCTTGCTGTGAAAACCTAGAATTACTTACAATGCACACGGCTTTTAACTCTTTGCAAGGGTTTTTTAAAACAAAATTTCAACTAATTCTGGCATACCTACAGTATGGCTCATAAATAATCCTGCACGTGCTGCTGTGATGCACTAAAGCTTCCATGGCTGTTAAAGCCGGATTCGATATCATCTGTCACCCATCTGTCGTTCTCCCAGCACCGGACCCGGCTCTTCCCCGCTACTGGTGCAAGTCAGGAGTAGCTCCCGAAATCCCTGAATTCTGCTAATGCAAAACAGACTGAGGAGACGGGAAACAGCAGAGCGATTGGTAGGTAGAGATGGCTATTTCTTCACCGGCTGCAATCTCCTTTATCTCTTCCTTGCTGAAGGAGGTGATGATAATCACCACCTGCAGGAACAGATAAGAAGGGCAAAGACAGATATTGTAACAGGATCTTTAGACCTCTGTTCTCGCTGGCCATCACTCTGATCAACTGCGCGAAAATTACTCCCCAAAGTGGTAATAAGCTGAAAATGGTAGGCTCTCCTTTTAAATAAAGCAACGGCACCAGAACAATTGTGATTGTTAAAATACCAAGGCTCCTCTAAATGAATGTAACTGTGATATGACACAGTATGAGGTCAGATGAAGCAACTGTAACCAAGGAGGAACACCTCGAGAGAACAATGAAAACCTCGAGATCTGCTGCAAAATATTTTTTTTTCAAGTGGATGTTTGCAGAAGGAAGTACAAAGAGATAGAAGTTATTCAGGAAACACAAAACTATTTTAGTCTACTGTGGGTTTTAAAATTATAGCTTCTTCTCTGTGTGATTCATAGGATCTTCTATCAACTTGCATTTTTTAGAATTAACAGGTCCCAACACGCCTGTATCTTCTTGACCCCGGTACTAGGTCCAAATGCACAGGATGGATTATTATGAACTGAATAGCTTTCAAATGTAACAGATATCTGCTGTCAAAGAGATATCAAGCATGCCCGAGGACCAAGGGATCCTAGAAGCAGGTATTTCTGTAATCAGCTGCTGGCCCTGTGTGTCACAGGGTCTGCCCCACAATAAATATCCCATCGCTCTGCCTGGGCGTGTTCCGACCCTTGGGAAAGGGCAGCTCCCCGTGTGCAGTTCTGCTCGGGTTTGGCCTCGCCATTGGCCCTGGAGGTGACAGATGGCACCGTTCAGGTCTTTCAGCAGGGACTGACATGTCACGTCTGACCATGAACAAAGCCCAGTCTGCTCCTGCTGCCCGAGGCAGGGTGTTCCCAGCCCAGATACAGCCAGCGCTCGGCTGCCTCCTTTCCGGTGCAATGGTTTTGAAGGCACAGCACTTCATCTACCTGCCGGGGGAGACAGGCAAGGAAACAGCATCCTTGCCAGTTCAGCTTTGCATCAGGACCTGACTGGCTGCATTCCTGCAGAAGTAAACTCCCATCCCAAGCTACTCAGCATCTTGCCTTGAGGTGCTGCAGCTTCCAGAGAGAACAGTTCTCAGAATAAGCTGTGATGGGAAAAAAATCAGTGCTAAGGAAAGGTTTGAGTGCCTTACACCCCGCTCCCTGCTCCTTCAAGGGACCAAGGGCAGCAGCTGTGAACACGCAGGGCTCTTTTTGCCAGGCTAGCTGCTGCTGGGAAATGAAGTCCTGCCACCAGGGAGGTTCTAAAAAGCCACAGCTTCCAGACACCATGTCCTGCTGCAAAGCCATGCCTACCCTGCCAGCCCCATTGAGGCAAGTCACAGAGCAGGGAATCATGACCAAGGCTGGCAAAGAGAAGGCCCCACTCCAGATGTGGTCAGAGAATTCTCCCAATGGCCACAGCATCCAGTGAAGACCTGTGGGGATGGTGGCCCTGGGGTCACCACATGCTTCATGGGAACCCACGGCCTGGCACGGCCAGGTGTGGGGCTGGGTGGCTCAGGCAGGAGCTGGGTGGCTCGGGCAGGCTGCCCGGTCCCCAGGGCACCTGCCTGACCAGTGGGGAGGGGACTTTGCCCTGCAGCCCTGTCAAGATGGCACAGGCCAGGGCACACACACTGGACACACATGTTGTCATGAAATAGGAATCATTATCTGGTGTGCGATAAGCCAAGAATTGCACACTTGAGAGAGACATTGATTATTTATTCCAGTGTTGTGCAAGCCTGGGTGCTCAGTGGTATTGCACAAATCAAGCACAAGCCACCAGAGCTTCTGCACCATTATTCATAAACAGAAATTCAGAGTTAGCAACTTCCCAAGCTCAGCCTCTCTACTAGGATTGGTTAGTTATTTCCATACAAGTTACATAACTAACTTCCCCTGCTAACTTCTACACATGCTCAGAGAAAGGGTCTTCATCTGGGCAGGGGTCTTTCTGACCTGTAGGTGTGATCTTTAGTATTACACTTAAGATGGTTCAGCAATAGGATACTTGGACCTCGAGTATTTTGCCCAAGTTAGCAATGCAGCCCCTGGAGCAGGTCCAGCAGAAAACAGGAAGGATAACTGGGGGACTGGAGCATCTCTCTTATGAGGAAAGGCTGAGGGAGCACGTCCTGTTCAGCCTTGAGAAAACACAAGTGAGAGGGGACCCCATCAATGTCTACAAGTATCTGAAAGGAGGGTGGCAAGAGGATGGAGCCAGGCTCTTCTCGGTGGTGCTGAGCGATAGAACAAGAGGCAATGGGCAGAAACTGATGCACAGGAAGTTCCACCTGAACACGAGAAAGAACTTCACTGTGCAGTGACCATGCACTGGAACAGGCTGCCCGGAGAAGGTGTGGAAGGTGTCTCCTCACTGGAGACATCCAAAGCCATCTGGATGCCATCCCGTGCTATGTGCTCTGGGGTGACCCTGCTAGAGCAGGGAGGTTGGACAAGGCCCTGCTGTGGTCCCAGACCTATTCCGAGAGCCTGTGAGCCTGTGATTCTGTGCACGTAGACAGACAGCAACACCACCATGTGCTGCCTGCTGGAAGCTCCTTAGTGCCAGCGGGTGCGTGAGTGAGGGACGCTGCCTGGCCCACTGACTAGGGCTCCTCTGTCGTGCTTGAAGACACACAGATCTGACACCGAAGAACCTCCTGACTGAGGACAACACACACACAGACACACACAGACACACACACAAACACACGAAAATGCCGACGCGGACGCGCAGCCCACGCCGCCCTCGAGTCCTCTGTGGCGAATCTGCCNCGGGCCGGCCGGGGGCGGCCCGGCCCCGCAGTGCGCTCCCACCGCCGCTCCCGGCAGCGGCCGGAGACGCCGCCCCTGGATGCGGCGCCTCCCTGGGGAACACCCCCGCCGCCAGCCGGGCCTTGACCCTCCAGGTCTCCTCCCTCGGTCCCAGGCGAACCGCTTGGCAGCCGGCGGCAGGAGCAGCAGCGGAGTGTCCTTGGCCTGAAACCGTGCTCGGCTTAGCCCGAAACGTCAGGCTAATCCAGTGCTCCTCGGAGGGTTTCCTACCTGGGGGAGGGGAGGGGAGGAGGGGAGAGCACCAGGCTCAGGCTTTGAAATGT
>VYZP01049921.1:5361-25105 GCA_013400635.1 Hypocryptadius cinnamomeus
CACTTGGGGAAAGATGTACAGCTGCAGAGCCAAGGATGTATCATACTTCAACCCAAAACATGAAGAGAGTTACTGGTTTAAACCCAAGTTATGTTTTCAGCATACAGCTTCTTCAGCCCTTTAGTCAAAAGGTCCTCCATTCCTCCTGTAAATGCCAGGATCCCTTGCAGGTACAAACTTCTCTAAACATCAAAATATATTTTAAATCTATTTATGTAAATACATTTCTTGTTATGTATCTAACATAAGGCCAGCCTTGTATTTCTAGTGGTAGTGCTGACACACATGTAGGGGAAATCAAGCAGACTGGCAATAAACTAGATCGAAGCTATGTGAATTAAATTGTATGTATATCACCATTTTACTCAGCAGCTTGCCTGCCACAGCCATTTCCAGCTGTCTTGGTCCTGAAATTAATATTCTTCAAAAACTAAATGAAATGCTGAAAGACTGAATAAATAGGCAGCAATAGGGATCCTCCCTTGTGAGATTTTTTTATGAGATAAAATATGTAGTGTGAAGAAGCCAGCATAACAAATGGTTACAGATGGTAAGAAGTAGGGAGAAATGGTTTCCTCCTATTGCTGTTTCCTAGCCATCAGTAAATAATTACATAGTTAAGCAATCAGAAATCTCTAATTATAATTTTAATTTACACATTGAGGTGGAAAAAGGAGAGCTCTCCATTGTAAAGAAAAGCACAGGACAAACTATTTCATCATTACAGAGATAGAAACAATTCTTTGTGGATAATCTTCATGCACAACTCACAAGAAATAACAGAACAGCATGTCAAAAGACAAAAGTTGGGACACCGTTCCTATGTGAAATCCTATCCAAAACCATGGTATGAGCTTCAGAAAGTGTATCTACCATGCTGTTGCATTTAGAGTATTTTGAAATGCAGACTTTAGATATGTAGAAGTGCAGACAGTTAGAACTGAGCTGTGCACTGTACTAAGAATAAAGGAATACTGAATGCAAACTGCTTGAAAAAGATTCTCTGATTCTCCCGATATTTGGTGGCATGGTACTTTTCTTATTGTTATCCTAGTATAATTGGAGTAATTTGTACTGAAATAATACTGGCCTATTTTTTTTTGTTAGACTCTGGGAGACATAAAAGGCTGTTTCTTCTGATCTTAACCTTCCTGAAATTTCTTCTGATACTCAGAAAGAAGCTGATAATTTGGCATTCTGATGTAATCAGAAAACAGTTTTTCTAGAGTTATGAGACACCAGAGAGATTTCATCTAAGTTAAAAACCGAATCAGTGATCTCAGCCCAGAAGGAATGAAAAGTCTGTTATAAGCAGGTGCCTTATCACGTATACTGCTTAAGAATTATTCTGCATCTGGAGTTTTATCCAATCCAGCTGCATGTGGGAGACTTAATTCATGAAAAAGGAGGGAGAGAGAACTGTGTATTCACCAGTCTGCAGCTACTGTGGTGTTTCACAGCATCCACTGCTGGTTTAGGCTGCTGGGTGTCTGTCTAATTACAGAATGGGTAACTCATTTTTCCCTGTCCATTAAGTCAGAAACTTTATGTGCCGAACACTCCACCTTCGCTGTAGTAACATTGCTTCTTTTGCAGGCAGCAGTTGAAGGCTGCAGAGTACTGGAGACTCTTGCCAGTTAAAAACAGGGAGGCAATAGAAGTGGGTTTAGTATCTTGTAAGCCCGGTGCCTCAGCAAGAGCTACCTTTTGCATTTTTAAATAAGTTACTGAAATCATGGAACATCCTAAACTAACTTTTTGGCAGTAAAGTGAATGAATTTGTTATTAGCGAAAATAAATCTTAGCTAAAATGAGTCTTTACACCTTTACCACCATAATAAGACATTTTTAGGACTAACTCCAAGAAAAAACCCGTCATTCTGGAGGTACTACACCACTTTCTGCAGTGCTTGGCCTTTCCTAGGAATGTATATCCAAGAGTAGGATACAAATACTAGTCTGTTCCTGGAATGTGACAAAACTTGAAGTTTCTCCATACTCGTCCTTGTTCTTTTCAGAGTGTCTGGACTGAAACAGTGAATAATGAGGAAAATACTGGACTTTAGAGAATGCTGGGACCTTCCAAGCTTTGTCATATAAACAAATTTGAAATAACATAATGACAGGAACTCATTTCCTTTAAGTAAAATAACCATGGAGACATCCACTTAAAAGAAATACAACTTAAACAATTACCCCCTTTTGCTCCAGTGACAGTTTTCTACAGCAAAAGGATCAAATAATCTTGAGTTTTTCCTTCTGCTACATTTAATAGCACTGCTGTTGGAAGAGAACTTACAGTAATGGACCCTGTTCACAGGATGGTAACAGGCATTGTCATGTCCTTCTCCTACCCACTTGTGCCAGCTACTGGTCACTACTGTTTCCTTACATAGTTTTTTTCCTAACTGCTTTGTCATTGATCTTGCCTTTCATGAGTCTCCTTAAACAATTTCCCTTTTTCTTTGGTGGCAGTGTGAGGAAGAGGCAGCAGGAGGAGTGCAAGTGTTTGTTTAAAAAATAACCCAAACAGAAGAAGCCACAGCTTCTTGCCTTTTATCACAATTTCATTCTGCTTCAATTTCTGCTTCCTTTGCTGTCTGAGCCACTTGAAAGGTTCTGGCTGTAACTTCTAAATGCAACATTGCACCATAAGTAACGTGTATGTTCCCAAATAATTGTGCATGTTTATTTTAGGATGTATTTTATGTTGGAGGGAGACACACCCACCTTGTGCTTAAAAGGAAACTCTTGGGGAATACAAATTCCTTTAGCCTGCTCCTCCCCTTATTGTTCAGTGCTTCCTTGTACTGACAAGGACCACTTCCTCTCCTCACCCACCTTCCTTCAGGCAACCCTGCATAATTCTATTCCTGCCATGATCCATATGAAATTACATTACATTAGTCTCCTCCCATCCAAGTATCTAAGCAGTCAACAGAGTCCAGCAGGTCACCTGGTATAGCTCTCCTGGAACAGCAAGCAACCCATGCAGCCTTCACTGTTCAAGTGTTTCCTTGAAACAATATACATTTTGTAGTGTGGTATTACCAGAAATACTGCAACTACCCACTTCCAAATATTTTCAAATGTAGGATTTCAAATTTAGCATAGAATTTAATTAGGGCTTATAAGGGATCATACCTACAAAACACCACCACCAAGAACTAACTAAACACTGAGGTTTCACATTTGCCTGGATATATGTAGACATGTCCCAGGGCCATGGTCTTTGCTAGTGGCTCAAGAAAGTACATAGCTCCAGAGCGCAGACACTGGTTCCAGCCTTGACTGGTGCTGCAATCCGGTTCAGGCTTCTTTTAAGATGCCGAAAGTAGCTTTTTCTGACCAATGAACTTTTGTGGACCTGTGCTTCCTCCATGCCTTTGGCACTAATTTAACTTAGACGTACGTTAAAATGGGAAAGGCACTGAGGACAGAGGGCAGAAATGCATTGTTCAGGGATTTCCAGAGCTTTTGAGTGGAAGTGACAGGGCAGGTAAAGCGACAATACTGCAACAGCGGGATGGGACTGCACCAAACCGAGAATCCTGGTAGAAACCAAGTCTTGTCTGCCAGTGATTCTGCCCAGGAAGAAGGGATTGAAATCAACAGATGGAAAGTGTCTGAGAAACAGGAGGTAGAGGGAGACTATCCAGACAAGGACACAAGAAAGTCCTGTTCAACTCTGATCAGGAGCTTTATAATTTCACATAGCTATATCAGAATGAAGCTAAAACTGATTTTCTAGAAGATTTTGGTCTAAAGTCAGCAAAAGGTAGATAGGCTATACACCTTAGTATCACCATATTTTAATCCTGTAATTAATTGTTCATTTAAAAAATGAAGCCCTTATTTCCAGTTAATGCTGCCCTGTTTCTATCTCCAGCTTGTACTTCCAGCACTTAATATTGCTTCTTCCATTGAAACATTCCATTTATTATTGTTTCTTCCATATTATTAATTGTGGCAATATTTGATGCAGAAATAGTTCTCTTTGTTTTACAGCATATAAGTGCATCACTTATTTCACACTACTGGAGAAAAGTCTGAGATTACAAAAATTACATAAGAAGTGGAAACAGTTGCATGCGAGTCACTTGAAATAGAAAAGCTATTCAGAGTAGGATTTTCAAATTATATAGGAGTGCAAGTCTTCCTATTAATTGGGGTTCCATCCAGATTCAGGTACTAGTTTGACTTGAACAGGTATTAGATACTTCCACTTTTGAGAATTTGGGCTTCAGGAACTTGAAATATGAGGTCCTGGTCAAAATCAGCAGGCTCCTAAATGCTTCAGATATTTACAAAAATGGTATTTCATGTTCTTCGTAAGTCTGACACTTTTGAGAAGCATCTCTCCTCTCTTATCAGTGTGTGTTCTTGTGATCAAAGGTACGCTGCATATAGCAAGAGGGCTCCACAGTGTGAAGACAGACCTATAGTCAGTAGTAACTGTCCCAACAATTCCCATAGGAATTTTATCCTTTTAAAAGTGATATCTGCATTATTATCTGCTGGGCTGTCAAAGCACACCCCACTCTGCAGAACTAAAATGCTGCTAGGTACAGTTACAGGAACACATCCTCTATGAGTAGATCAATGCATTATGATGCTGGGACATCAGATCAATACCCTACAAATTTCTGTTACTATATAGCTTTACTGCAATCATCTAGAAATATAATACAACAGCATAATATTCCACAGGGAAACAGTGTTGGAGAAGGGGAAAAAATCAAAAGGCAATAAAATTAGGAAGGGGTATGTTTCAACACCAAAAACATCTTGATCCTAAAAATTTTCCCGTGTTTTCACTGTCTCTAGCTGACTGTACATATAAGTCTTGCTGGTGGGCTCAGCAACGAAAAACCACATGTACGTCACAAATAATCTTGGTTCTAAACTACTACCATACATTTCTTTTTAATGTAATTGTAAGCATTTGCGATGTTACCAGTTCAGCTCTGTTTTCACAACAGTAACTTAACACTGAGGCAGGCAACCTGTTGTTTCATATATTGCTTTGTAGGAGCCAAAGAAGATGGTTAAAATTCTCTGACAGGTCCATAAAACATCTTTTCCTATATCACTTTCAGTAGCAGCTGAAAGAATATACAGCCTGCTTATATCTCTGAACAATCTGGAATCTAATGTCTGTACACTTTTCATTTTACATCATTTCAGCACCTGGCAAAAAAATTACTAGAGGCTGGAAGGTCTTATATATGAAGCTGGTCTGGTCTCTTGTCTCTTACCACAGATTTCCTGTGGCCTTGGGTGGATTGCTTCATCTTTTCATATCAGTTTTGCATCTCTGAGGATAATCCATATCTCCCTTCCTGTTCTCAGTCTGTCATTATTTTAACTTCTGTGGGATCAAGGCTGCCATATATGCCTGCACATATGACCCTACCTACTGGTGCTATGCATTACTTACTATAATGCAAAGATAGTGTAATGCTGGTGCCCAAGTTGTACCAGTTAATAAATATCCCTCTCCTTCAGATTCAGTAGGAAGTTCTGCTTTGCACTGATGGTGGAGACATTCCTTGCATTGTGCAAACATACAAAACAAAGGCTGAGAAGGGATATGAGCACTCTATAAATACAACCTGGAGGTAAACACCAGAAGAGGAAAAGAACTATTTTTAAGCAAAAGGACAATGTAATCACAAGAATAAATGGTGTTGAATCTGGTCTGGAAAACAGGAGTAGCAGGAGAGCTACCTGAAAAGTTTTTGTTTAGGATATAATTGGAGGAATTAATAAAAGCAGTAGTAACAACGGGTGCCACTTTTGATAATGAAGGCAGTCCTATTCGGTCCTACATTCCTCAAAGTCTTTACATCTAATATTCCTTACCCTGCACTTCCACTGACAACAGGAGTAGATTAGAGCTGGTCTGTTTCAAATAATGGAGAGATGAAGAAAGAGAGGTAGCAGCATCATTGCTGAAGTTATTTTTGGCTGGCTTCATTTTCAAATGAGTTTGTCTCCCGGGAGGGACAGAATCCAGACCAGGATCAGAAAACAGAATGGAAATATCACCAGATTTTAGGAAAGTGTTTCACTCCCTACTCCAAGAGGAAAGAGAACCTTTTTGCTTTAAACTCAGAGGAGTGGTATAACACACTGATACAACAGTGGAGTGCTGGGTTTGACAAAAAAGAGCTTTTCCAATCCTATGTTACTATGCTTTGGCAAACAACGATTCACAGTTTCCCAACACAGAACAGTTGTAGGGCAAGGTATCTAGTGGTAAAATCTCTGGGCTTCAGGATGTACCCATACACTGCAAGTGAGGTGCCGAGCAATATTTACCTGGAGCAAGGAAACACAATGGAATTTTTTAGGGCTAACAAAAAAAGATCTGTTGCTCTTCTTCTTTAATTCTAGAAGCAGTTTTAAATTTTTCTAAATAACTCCAGGTAGCAATAATTGTTTCCTGTATTGTTATGCTTTTCACACACATGCCTCATCCCTGAAAATGAGAAAGTCTTGGTGAACAGTTTAAGTTTGCCCCAATTTTCCAGTGGCCTCTTTTTATGTTTTAACTGTTGAATGCCTTGTTCCCTTATTCTGTCTCTTTCACCTTCCCAGTTTCCACCAAGGAAAAATCTGAAAAGTTAACAGAAAGGAGGAGGAAGGGTTTGAGTTTGCCTTAGAGAGCAAATTCTGCAAAAAACATAACCTTCCCCCAAAAATATACTCTTGGAAAGAAAGTCACAGCAAATTCCCTAGGAACTTCGTGAACGGTTGAGTATATCCGAGGGAGTAGTGGGCGCACAGCCGTGTCCCTTAGCAAGAGCAGCCTTGCCGGTCTGCCAGCCTGGTTGTCCCCGGAACACCTAACCTCGCCCGCCCTTGACCCCTCAACGGCTGGGCAAGCAATGGGGCACTCACAACCTCGGGGAGGCATTGAGCACCTGCTGGATCGCGGGGAAAAGGAGGGCCGATCCAGGACGGAGGGTGCCCGGGGGAGAGATGCCAGCCCCAGCGGCACGGCCCAGAACCTGCCGGCCCCGAAGGAGGGCTGCCGGGACGAAGGGGGACGCGAGCCCCGGAGGAGCTGTGACCGGGCAGGGGGTGCTATCCTGGTGATGAGATGTGCCGGCCCGAGGGAAGGAGGGTGCCGGAGGAAGGAAGCCCGCCCGGCGTTTGCCGGCCCCAGGGAAAAGATGTCCAGAAGCAGAGACCCTTCCCGGCGGGCCCGCGCACTTACCGGCGTTGTTCATCTTCCACCCTAACTTCGCTCGCCGGCTGCTCCGGGCGCTCAGCGCATGGCCCCGGGGGCCTCGCCGCCCTTGCCCCTCGAGGCCGCGCCCGGCCCTACAGCCCCTGCGGGGGCACGGGAGCGCAGCGGGACGGCCGGACGCGGACGGCGGGCTGGGCGGGTGGCGGTCCCGGCCGGGGGCNCCGGACCGGGCGGGGCAGGACCAACTGCGTGCGGGCAGTGCCCGCCGCGGAGCGAGTCCGGGGGTCCCCGCGTGGAGCGAAGGGCATAGATGCGGCACGGATGCCCAAGCGTGCGAATATTTAAAGGCGCGGCGGGGTTCTTCGGCCTCATTTTCGCGTGCCCCCCCATATCCCCACTCTCTTTCCACCGCCCTTGGTCCCGCTTTGCGCTCTACACGGTCTCTTTCTGCCCCTTCTCCATCCCCTCTCCCGCTTTCTCTCCTCCCTCCATATCGCCTCCATCTCCCCCCCTCTCCTTACATCCTTTTCCCTCTCTTCATCCTTTTCCTCCCGCCCATTCTTCCCTTCTCTCCATAATTTCCCCCCTTCCATCCATCCCCCTCAATCTATTCATTCACACACAAACACCCACTCCATTCCTCCGAGGAACACGACCGCCCCAGCCTAGGACCGTCAAGGGAACGAGGCTCGGGGAGGCCCCCGCCCCGCCCCAGGCGTTTTTCCCTAACCGGGAGCATCCCTGCAGAGCCGACAGCACCTGCTGCTGGAAGCGGGATCTGAGTGCAGAGGAGCCAGGCACGGTCCCTCGCATACAAACCACGCTTGCTCAGAGCAGTTTCAGGCAGCTGCAGGATGCTGTCGGCAGCCCTCTCCCATAAGCCAGCATCTGGCTCAACGAGGTTAATGCAGGTACCTAGTTTTCGGGCTGGTAGCAGCACTAACACCCAAACAAAATTGGATCGCCCCCTTCCTCTCAGTGGAGGCATTATATCGCCTTGCTACGTTTCCCAGTGGGGTTGGTATTGCTCACGCAAGTAAGAGCAACTTGGCAGATTTCCCTCCCTTGGCAAAGAAATCTCAGGAGGGCTGAGCTGACCTCAGAATTCGCTTCCCTAATCGGGGACGGACCCTTCCTTCCCGGAGCAGAACGATTGTTTGCAGCAAGCCCAGAGTCCTGAGACCAGCAGGCTGGATATGGGGAGAAGTAGCACATTGCACCTGCCCAGTGTCCAAGTAGGGGTATGAAGCTGTCAGTTCTTGCTTTGACATTTTGAATCCCCCAGGAACCATGACAATTGCTAACACCATCCAGAGAAACTTAATTTTAAATGCTGTTGTGTTTTTGCAAAGGGCCCAATAACTAACATCATCCTGCTGGCAGGTGCTCTATAGTACAGGCAAAGCTCTTTTTCTTGACCTTTCAAAGTGGTCTCATTGGGACTGGTGGGATGCAGGGTGCCTTGCACTGTAGTGCACACTCAAGAGAGAAAGCAAGCAGTGATGGAAATGGGAATTCCTTGCATGGTCTTGAGTGTCTCCCACTGAAGCTAGTATCCAGGAATGCTGGGTTTTGATTCTCTAGAGGACCCTGGTTGTATCACTATGGCTCTAAGCATGCATTTGCAATGCTGTATGGTTTTGGAGATGGATAAATTCACAGTAGCAGTTCATTCATTACTACTCTGACTGAAATAAAGGCCTATATAGTCCCTCACAGCATAATGTGTCTGGTCTGTGCCCTGCTGCAGGGAACGAAAAGGGTTTCTCTGGTCCACCTATGACCAGCTGTCATGCAACCTTCTCCCATCTTCATGTATTGGTCCCTGATTTTATTCTTGCCACTTGCAGCCTTGATGTCTGTGTCAAGCACATAAATAAGATGTCAATAGAAAGCAGCATGTGAAATAGCTTTGAGAATACAGATTTAAGATCTTGCAAATGCTGGGGAAAAATTTATGGGGCACAATGGAAAAAGAATGCACAATTAAAAAAAAAATCAAGCACAGTAAGAGTGATTTGGAAAAAAAATCCTTGAATATGTTTTCCAGGAGAAAAACTTTTTGGTTAAACAGCTGCAAAAAACTAAACAGTAGGGAAAGGGGCAGCAGGAAGGCAAGAAACATGTTTTCACAGAGGAATTGAGAATGTTGGCTGCAGAATTTGGGAGAATTTCCTAATAAACTGAAAAACATAGTTTAGACTGCAAAGTTTTCTCATACCTAGATGCAAAATGGAAGAACGCTTAAATGTGTTACTATCTAAACAAAGCCATCGTAAAAGAGATTTTGCAAATAGACTAGATGGTCTTGTAATTAATGTAGTATTTCTATAGTGCCCTTCACACAAAATCTATTTTGGTCTGCTGTAGGACAAAGAACCATGATACTTCATAGGTTTTGAGCCAAACAATTTATTTGTGAAAAATTTCACTTTTTCTGTGGAAGTAGCTGAATACTCCAGCGAAACCCTACAGTTAACAACAAGGAGACAACTCCTGCTCCTAACATCATGCCATCAGCTCAAAGCCTGGCTAAGGGGCAGATATTGTGGCAGCAGTCCCCGCCAGGGAATGATGAGCATTGACTCCATGATTGCAGAAGGCTGATCAATCGCTTTATTGTTACTATACTATACTATACTACTAAGAAACACCCATCGCTCTTGCCAGACAGTCCAATACACATGTGGATCCAATTGGTCAATTAATCCAAAACACCAATTAGGAAACCACTCTTTGGTAAACAATCTCCATAACACATTCCATATGTGCACAACAGGTGCAGCAAATGGAGATAAGAATTGTTTTCTCTGAACTTTCTCATAGCTTCTCACAGCTTCCCAGGAAATCATGGGAGAGAATTACGTGTCTCTGTGTTCAGAGGACATGTGATTACCACAGGCAGATATTGCCGAGATTAATTTTGTGACCTAGCTCTGTAGAGGCCACACGCTTTTCACAAGTTTCTGACTGCCTGTGCTCAAATCTGCTTCCTAATGTGAAGGGCATGGTGCCAGGGTACCTTCAGGAGCTGCTGACTCCTTTCTTTGGTCAGATCTGATTGGTTTGAACTCTGAAGTGATTTGTGGTGGTTAAAAATGTAACCAATACACTGCTACAAGATATTATACTCTTCACCAAGGAATGTGTTCTTGAGCAGTTCAGACGAATTTTGGGCTCCGAGAACTGCTGCAAGGGCAATTAGACTACAATTTGGATTCCACAGGGAAAACCCCCGAAAATCTCTGCAACTAAAGTATACTTAGTAAGTAAAAGCTTTATCTTCCTTTTATTATTAGCCTAAAAGACAATCCAGGGTGTAATTTCCTGTACTGAAATGATGAAAAGTTGTGAGAATTTTGTAGGTAAAGGCAAGTAAGAACCATAAAAGAACTGTTTGATATTTGTCTGTTTACTCTGTAATCCTCTTGAAAAATAATGGGGAATGATCTGTGTTACAAATGGAAGAGTAGGAAGGTGAATGCATGTGAACACGTTCAGGAGATGCTTAAGGGTCAAATCAAGTTTTTGCATCTAGAAGTGGAATCTCTGCTTTTGCAAGCATATCCTGCAATTAAGGTTTTAAAGGGTGGAGTCCACAGCACATAACACATTCCTTGAAGCAAGCAGAGTTCAGAACAGAAAAATCATTTTCCTCAGGGAGAACCCATGACTTAATTGATGAGAGGTGAAATTGACACATCTAATTTCTTAAGTCATCTATTGCAATAAATGAAGCATATATTTAGAAAATAATTTCGAGTAATTGAGACTGAGATGTCTTTTAACAAAGTACTACATAACATAATAGGATTAACATAACCCAACTACCCATTTGACAAATTTTATGAATTTAAAACTCAGATGAATGTTCTAAGTTTATAGGTCCCCATCCAGCAGATGTTTTAAGTACATGTTTAAATACAAGCAAGTGCATATAATCTGTTTTAAGTAGGGTTACTCTGTATACTTAAGTGCCCTGTTAGATCAGAGCTATCTAGCATGCTGAAGTCTTATATTTTTATCATTGTAACATAACCTAACATCCTTTTTGCCATTTTAATGGAGCTCTATAGAGTCTGTCTATCATAATACACTACCTAAGCATCCTAATTGTTATTTTTAAGCCTCTTTAAGCTATTCCATAGAGGTGTTTGCCAAGATGAGGTCTTCTTCTTTATAAGCAGTCTTTCAGGGCATTTTTCATGACCTTTCACCCTCCTGTCTCTTTTCCTTTAGGGTTTATAGGTTTGGATTTTGGGGTTTGGAGTTTCTTTATCACTATTTCTGTGTCAGTGGCTTTACTGAAAGGCATTTTCTGGCATTGAACTAAAAATACTGGGGATGAGGGGAAGGGTGTGTTTGACCTCAAAATGACTTCAGGCTAAACTTCTTAGTTCCTAGTAGGTAGAATTTCAGAAACCAACATTGCTTTATAAATCTTTATATGCATCTGATCTTAGTTGCCTGAAAAATCACCTATTTTCATATTAGTTTGATATTACCTGGTACATTCTAGGTGGTAGTGTGCCACCCAAGAAACCACAAGACAGAGAGAAGTGGTTCAACAGCACATCTCTCTTGGTGATCTGGCAAACCCAAGATTGTAGATCTAAGCACAGGATACATAGGGTAGCTAATCCCTTGTGTTTCTTTTTGTAAGTATGCTTGGGACATCTGAAAGGCTGAATGTGTAAGGGAAGATTGTTATATTGGCATGGATTCATGCTGGTCAGGCCTACTTTAACATTATTCTACAAAAGCATTTCAATTATTGCAGTAAATTGGTGCTGCATATCACAAAAAATGAAATAATTTACTAAAGCAGGATGAAAAAAAGTGTGGATCTTTTAATAACTGCAAGCATTCCTTGGTATGTCAGATAAATTTAAATGTAAAATATGGGCAGCTGTGATGAGCTGAGCATAGTAATAGGTAAATACTGGTAGGTAAACACTTTTCAGTTATTTATCTTTTCTGTGATGTAGCACCAGAGCCAGATGTCATTGCTACCTGTGTCTATGGAACTTTATATCCTTCAGTGACTGGCATGTCATCTCTCACACTTTCTTGGTTTCTTTTTCCTCTCTGCTCAAAAGCCTGACAACACCAAGTCAGGCTCAAAGACAGAATAGTAAAGAGTGCTGTAGTAAGAGTCTTGACCAGTCAGTACTCCCCAGTGGCCTGGCAAGCCACAAGAGATGTGCTGTATTAGAATTGGAGTTGCATTGGCAGGATGTGTCTGAAATTTGTAGTTCTGTAGTACTCCAAGTTTCTTCAATGTGAAGTTAATATTCTCCTGAAAGTTCTTGGTAGAGAAGGAAGTTCAAGGACCATCTCTCAGATGAGATCTCAAAGATTATTGGTGAAAATTTCTTTGAAAGACAGAAATGAAAACAAATGTTGTCATGTCCATTGGAGACTGAGATGAAATCCTTCACCCTGCAGGAGCCTATATTGCTTGGCTAGAACAGAAGTGTCTGAAAGCAAAGCTTGTTATATCAAAATTTGACACCATTAGCTGCTCATCTCAGCACAATTCAGCACAATACTTCCTGGCATATAATGGTATTTTTTTCCTATTTTTGAGCACCAATATACCTTTTATGACAAACAGTTTGCTTGCTGCCTTCACTCTACATTTGTGTTTATTTTACATCAAAACTGATTGCAAAGAATGTGTTGAATATGTGTCATAGCCTGTTGCTGTTGTATTGAGGAAGGGTGAATAAAGCGACATATAGACTCTAAGGTCTCAGAAGGTAAAATGCTGAGTTTATTAGACATCAGTTTCTTTTCATAGACTCTTCTGATGAAGCTGGACCTGATTGGTCCTCAATCAACACCCTTCACATCATTGGTTAATTAGGAGCAACATTTTTCTTGTAAACATCTTGCAGGTAATTAACATGTTCAAAACATGAGCTGCAAAGATAAGGGATTATTTGAATTCTTTCTCTGAATTTTCTCAAAACTTCCCAGGGCAATGCCTGTGAAAGCTTATCTGACTCTCTCCTTCTGACTAGACTGTCAGTAACCACAATAGCCTTGGCCCCTGATTTTGCATCCTCGTTAAAGGCAAGAGAAACTGAATGAAGACCAACAAAAAGGGAGTGGAGAGGAAAAGAAGTATGGGAAAGTTATAGCTACATGATGAGTATTCTGTCCCATACAAGCAGTTTGTTCCTTCGTAGCATGCATTTTTTCACAGCACTATTTTGCAATAAAAGAGAAGGGATTACAGTTACCAGTTATTAATGACTAACACTGCAAATGTGCTGTCCATTACATAGTTTACAGAGCTTATTCCAGACTACAGGAGATACTAGCTTTTGAAAGATGGTTGACATGTTCAGACCCCAGCATACTGTAGGAAAGAGAGACTATAAGGATAGTGGTGTCAGTTCCTGGAAAACTACTCTGTGTTTTTATTCCTTACAAAGGAATACAATTCTGAAATACTCCAAATATACCTTTGACTTCACTTGATCAAATGAACATCTGATTGCTTCACTCATCATTTTCAGTACAGGGCCCCTAGCAAAAGCACCAGTCCTCTCAGGATGGAGATTTGTGTTTCCATTCAGGGTCACAGTGCCATCAAGGTTCCTCTGATGCATCAAGTTTACAAGCTTTTTACTGCATAGTATAATTGTAAGAAAAGAATATTTGTAGCCAATTGTGCAAAATCTGAGAAACCCCACATTTGGGTCTACTCATTGCTCACTGCCATGGAAATTCTCTTTGCCACCCAACTGCCCAGATACCTAATTCTCATGTCCTGGCTTAATTTTTGCCAATGTCTTACCCAGGTATGACATCATTTAATGTAACTTAGCTTGGGCAAGGATGTGTCCGGAAACATGTCTATCTTTACTCAATGGCATGTGACAGTTCTGCACTCCAAAGCACTTGGTGCCTGTATTTGGAAAATGTCAAGACAGCTCTACTGGCAACAAACACAAAAGTAGCTGAAAGTACATTTTGATAGACTGGCCTACTGCAGTTACTTGTTTTTCTCCAGACTTTCACACCCTTGCAGATGCTGTCTGTTATACAAAGCGCGAGATGAAATAGCATCAAAAAGAATCAAATGGTGAGCTGTGAGCTGAAGGATGGCAGAGAGGTGCTTCAGGCATCACTCAAAATAACCAAGTGAGGAGCAATACCATTGAGGGTCAAATGTTATGCAGATGTATAGTTGATGTCAGTGAAATAGAAATTGGTCACCATGTCAAAAAGGCTGAGACTTAGCTTAAAGAAACTCACCAGCACTGGGGACAGAGCTGAATTTCAGTTCTTGAAGTCAGTAAACAGTCTTGTGAATTTCATTTCAAAAAGGGGGGAAAAAACCTCACCCAGCTGGAGACATTTTGACTGGTTTCCTGTGTGTGATGGGACCATGCATTTGATATCCCCGATAAATGCAACAGCAATGGGTCATCAATGAGAGAACGGGTTACAGCAATGATGGTTACTCTGAGCATTGTTTTGAACAACAACAATTAATTACACACCTCATTTTATCATGGTTATGTACTGCTGTATGAGAGCTACATACAGGGAGGAAGACAAACGCCCATTTCCTCTCAGTATTTGGATTTGTTTTGGTCTCGTGCCAGTGAAAGTCTCAGTCCAGGCACCTTCCACCACAAATCCTTACTTTAACTGTGCAACCTACTTATCACTGGCCTTTTTTGGCTGTGGTAGACCTCGGCTGCATTGATTAGCACAACCACTGACCCAGAGTGGGGTTGGCAGCTGCATTCTCCATTTCCTGCCCAGGCATCTGCTGCCTGATTGGAGGAAAGTAGTTCTTAAACCTTCTTCAAAACAGGAAACTTCTCTTCTCCCTGCTTCCTGAGATACAGGAACCGTCTCCGAAGCAACCCGCAGACAAAGACTCATATTAACTAGTGGGGTGCTGTAACAGATATAGTGGGAGTTCATAATTCAAGCCGTAACCTACTCTGAAAGCTTGGAAAGTGCCTCTCTATGCATCACTGCTCCCACCTCTCTGTGCCTACATTGCTGCCTCATTAAACAGTCTGGATGTCAAGTAGCAGATGATAATCCTATCCACTGGAAGCATTTGTAAACATTTTTCATCTGCATGATTAAATATTGATCTTGTGCCACCAATCTCTGGAATATAAATTTGTAATATTGCCCCTCTGACTTTGCATTGAAGAGGTGACTGAACACGGCAACATTGCCACTCTCTCTTTTCAATTTTTTAATGACAGTACAAGTTTCGTTTGACTAAAAAATATTGATATCTCATGCTTTGCTCTTTGAGTAGTTTCCCACTTATGATCAAGCCTCCTTTAGTAGTCAGAAGTGGAGCTTGCAGCAAATCACTTGCAACTTGAATGCAGTCCATTGTAGTCCTGGAGAAAACTACGTGCATGCTTTAGTTTGCATCACTGAAGGCCTGTTACTAGCAGAGCCAGTGAAGCATAGCTGAAATTAATATGAACTTCTGTAATTCTGCATTCATGGAGAGTGTCAAAAATTTTACCCTAAAGCTCTGATTTGGTGGGTACATTTAAAAGAGCCTGCAGGTCAGCTGTATCTGATAGGGGGTTAAAGTGCACTTCAGAACATAAAACCAAATGCAGTAGATGAAAATTATAAACAATGAGAAATATTTGTTCTTATTATTGGGTTTGGACATAAATTCTACCTACATGATCATCTTTTCACAGCAAATGCAAAGCCCCTGTCAGCTCCACCCATAAAGCTGAGCAATTTGGATGTCTGAGTAATTTTCCTGGTGTTAGGCTTAAGGAAATGGAGCAGTAGGATATAGCAACATTCAGAAGTCACCCTTTCCTTTGCATTCAGCTACTTTCTCACCAAATACTTCCTGACAGTGGAGTGCTACAATGGAGGATCCCTTCAGACTGTCTGATTTCCTGCCAGCAAGCTATGCTGTTGATCCTAGAGTGGCTGCCTTCAAAATCTAGACTAATTATTTTGCCTATGACTCTACCCCTGGTAATCAGCAGGTAATGGGGGAAGCTGTTATGTACTTGTGGCTCATGCCTGCTGTAACCCAGGCCACCTGAATTGCCAGTAGTGGATAGAGATGCCTTACAGCAGAAGGGTTTCTCATTGTTTCTAGTGATTTTCATACACACAGAAGCGTGTCCTTTCACCACAAGTGAATTTTAAAGGGAGAAACAAAGTTTGCCAAGAGAAGCAATTTATCTTGATAAGCTGGCTGATCTGGGTCATAAGGCAGACAAGCTCTCCTTCAGTCTTCTCACCAAACTAGGAGAGAAACCAGTATGTTTTAAGCTAAACACAAGCTGCTTTAGCCTAGTCATAATTGTGAGAAAAATGTAATGAGACACAAGCTTGCTGCTATGGTCTTCCCAGTTCATGGGTGTTTCTTTGTTAGTTGGAGGAAAAAACTTAAACCTAGCTCTTAAAAGGTGATGTTATGCTGCATGAGGAGAGGTAATACAAAAGTGGTGTGATCAGAATACGGAAACATTTTTCACCACGGCCTGGACTGTGGGATAAACTGCTTGTGATCTTGGCGCCATTTATGCTGGGATCCTTGTTTGAGATGAAAAAGTTGTGAAATGACCGAAATTTCGTATTTTGAGCACCTCCCTCCTTGTTTCTTCAGTCTCTCTCATAGGTAACCAAGACCATTTTTTTTCTATTCTACTGTGTCTAGAGTAGGCCAAGTGATTCCAGGGTGTTATTCCATGTCCTGGCTGCAGTGCAAGTCAACGTGCTTTAAGTGGAAGTAGACGTGAGGAAAGATGTGATGCACTCCTGCAGTTCTGACTAACTTCTCACCAAGCCAGGCAATTAACTTTTTGAGTGTGCTCTTGAGCACTTGTATGGATGGTGAGAAGCTCCACTAATACTGATTGTAATTTGGTGAATAAGCAACACAGGCTGTGTGAAAACCTTGTGGAACCAATGCACTCAGGAATGCTCCTCATGTGGAGCATCAAAACTGAAATCTCTCTCTGCTGTCTGTCATGGCTTTGCCTCCAGCAAGCATTTCTAAGTAATTACAGCTGTTTAAGGGTGTAAAGATCCCTTTAATTCCAAATTTTGACATGAGGTTTCATTTCACTGAAATTTCTCTGTGCAAGGTATCTGAGCAGCCTACTTTGGAGCACTTCTTTGATGTCCTCTAGGCAGAACTGCCAAATAAACATTGGTCCTGAATGAATCAGTCCCCAGTTCTATATTTGGAACACTTTTAGACATCCCCAGGAGAAGGATGTGTGCACAGTGCACAGCCACAAAAAAGTTTGTATAACCATTCTGTCAAAGCAGAGCAAGAGTATCTTCTGCCCATTTTGTGGTAGTACTTTCTGTCAGAAGCACTGAGCCCTGGAATGAATGAAACTTGACTTATCATAAATTTGTGTCACTCATGGTTGCTTTTCAAGTGGAACATAGTGTGAAGTCTGATTTAAAGATCTTGCCTGTTGCTGGGCTGTAAACAAAAAACTTTCTGAATTCCCTAGTGTCTGATAGAGTGGACTCATACTGTAGTTTCTCCTGTACTGATTCTTCCTCTCTTGTCTACATGCCAAACCCAGACTTTGATCTTCCATGATGAGCATCAAAAGGAGAGTAACAAAGTTCAGCGGAAGGAATTTTAATGTGGAGGACTGAGGAGACAAGACGCACAACAAGTGTATATGCTGGGTGGTAGCATTTACGAACCTTTAAAGCTGGGTCAGAGCTCCTAGAGTCCACTTCTGATCCAAGCAGAGAAAAAGGGACAAAATTTAATCATGTGACAATATTTAAAGCTATTTAATTTTCTTAAGTGTTTGGATTCATGAGGACAGAATCACTGTCCTCATGCCATCAGTGTCTCTATCCTTTCTCCTGTAATCAGGAGTCTTCCAGATGTTCTTATCCTGCATCATTTTTCAGATTGTTTGCTCAAAGCTACAGAGGCATTAACTTATATACTCTCAATGTGGATAGAAGTATATTGCTTTCCTAAAATCAGGATATTGGACTTTTTTTTTTTTCCAGGAAGCTAGAAAACATTTTACCTGAGTTTCCACCACTCCAGCACATCTCTATTTTTGCTTAGCCATGGCAGTACCGTACATTTTCCATGACTTTTGTATTCCTCAGTTAAGACAACAGTGACAAAACCATTGTACAGGGGTGATTATAGCTGATTATTTCCTATCATTAAAACAGAGATACAGAGTTTTAATTTTTTAAAAACAATTTCTTGTTTTGCTCTGCATACCTTTTCACTAAATTAGAATTCATGTCATGCTAGTTCTGGGGCATTTTTTGCAGCCCTACATATTTTCTAAGTGTCCTTCCTGTCATAATGAAGGATTCTTCAAAGTCTTGTGAAGTTCTGTGGTTTCAGCATAGTGGGAACTGAGAAAATCATGTGGGGAAATTAAGAAAAATAATTTGTTCTAGCATTTTTTTCCCTTCCTTGGGCACCTCTTAGTGGGAGAAGAGCTTAAACCCACTTTTGCAGATCCTCTTGAGCACTGGTATGGAGGGACTCTGAAAACAAGTGTGTTTCCTTTGAGAAGAACTTTCTCTTCTGTAAGCTGAGTAGAGAAGGGAGCCAGAGAGGCTGGGAAGAAAGAGGTCTGTTTCTAGAGGTCAATGTGAACTGTGAAAGGGTTTTGCTCCTAGTTCACATGACCATCCTGGACCCTGAGACCTGCCAGACTTTGTACATTAAACCAGGAAAAGGTTGGCTTTGACTGAACTGTGCATCTGGTGTATTCTCCCCCACCGTGGATCCTTCACCCTCCAAAACGAGAACCTTTCTGGGGGCAGTCTGCCAGGGCTCTATTGCTGCAGCTACTGTGAATGGTGTGCACACAGCGTGTCTCTGCCTATGTACCCATCCTTGGCTGATTATCTAGCCTTTATTTACAGCACCTGGATAAATGAGTGGGTTTTTAAATTATCTTCTCTATGGTTAGCTTTGGTGATATCCATTCAGGAAAAAGGAAGATTTTTCAATGACCAAGGGGCAAAAATACACTGGATAATACTACAGATTTGAGTGGTGAAAGACCTAATCAACTTTTAGGGAGCAGTAAAAGTCTCCACAAAATCAGCAAGTGAAAAACATGTTTTTCATTTTCCAACAGCAGGGACTTCAAATGTCCTCCATTTTTCAGTGGAAAAAGGACCTATTTGCTCCTGGCTTTTAAAAAGAGAATATTATTTTGTATGCATTTTGCCAACAGCTGATAAATATTTCTGCAGATGGACTTTCAAAGAAAAACATGTTTTTCTGTCTCTACCAGCTTTTTACTTCCTCGCTTTACACAATTGCTGGAGAGAGAGTGAGCAGTGAGGAAGGTGGGGGTAGTTGTGCCTATTACTATATGTCTTTTTTTCCCACTTCCAGTTTTGTTAACAGATATAAGACATGGCAAAACATCTTTTTCTTCATCAAGAAAGTAAATTTTATTTTGCTGCTGACTTAAAAAAATTATATATATATGTATAAAATATCATGTATATTATATCTAATATCTAATATTTAACATATTATATATATAT
>VYZP01049921.1:25134-35667 GCA_013400635.1 Hypocryptadius cinnamomeus
TATATATATATATATATATATATATATATATTCCCTCCCCCCCACCTGCTCCAAAAGCCAAACTGATGTCTTGCATTTAAATTGTAAGTAACATTTTGAGACCTGCTGTTATTTTTCAGATTGACAGCGGAACAAGTGCTTGTGAGGGTTTGTGAGTTTGAAGAATAAGTGACAAAAAGTATTCAGAATGATTGTAACTAGGTGTCTGTTGTGTGTATGAAAACACAATGTTCTTACACGTACTGGTAGGTCTGTGCAAATCCATAATCTGATTCTGAATTCAAAAATGGACCTAAAGTTTCCAGCATGGTAAAAGCTGAAAAACTGTGTAGTATTGGCTCACTTATATTGCAGTTATTGTAGATTACAATTGTAACAGACTGTCTTATAACAAACACCTTGGTTCTTATTAAACACATGCACAACATCAAGGTGAGCTTTTTATTAATATATATGACATAGGTATACCAAATGAAACTATAATTAAACATGCTAATTATATCAGTGTAAGACCTTATTGTGTCTTAAGTACTGCTCGTGACTGCACATTCTAGAAAACCAGTATGTAAATGTACAAGCATATCTTATTGAGTGTGTACGAAATTTTCAGATGCAGTTAGTGGGCCTGAATGCTTCAATTTTGTTCCATCCTGAGCTGCAGAAATGCTGTCTTACAGCCGTAGTGGCAGCTGTAGGTGCTGTGGATGTTAATGGACTAAAAATCTTTAATAGGCCTTGCAAAAAAATGAAGAATCTGCATTTTAGAGGCCACTTAAAAAGTCTCTTTATGGGGGTTTTCTACTTTTAAATTCTTACTTGAATTTACATATTATATCTAATTAAAATACTTCAACTTCTTGGTGGAGTGATATGAATGAAAAGAAAATGACACAACTCTAGACAAAGCTATTGTTTTACATTTCCCTGGAAAGGCATATGACCACATGGAATCTTGTGCAGATAAAACATGGCTATTTTGAATTTTAGCAAAGGTGAAAATGAAATAAAAGCTGGGGGGTTTAACAAACCTGTTGATAGTGTAGTAGGTGTTGGTGAAATAAAAATATTTGGTCTGGCTTGACAGTTTGTCAACAGCACTTTCATCTGTATTAAACATTGAGTACTGTCTGAAATATCATTCCCTGTTACCTGCAGGGGAAGTAACTGTCATCTGTCTTCTTCGGGTGATTGTTTGTGCCAGTAATGACAAAATGTAAGTGTTGTTAGTGACATCATGCTGGCCAGTGTGTGCTATAGAGGAAAAAGTGTGTGCTTACAGAGGGAAAGCCTTCTTTTAATAGGGTGTTGGAAGAAACAAAATTTTCATGGGGACTGTTAACCTGGAAGCTGCAGTGAGTTGCTTCCTGTCTAGCTCCACGTTGCAAAATGTGTTTCTTCCAGCTGCCAGGGGAATCTCTTGGGATGCCACACAACCATGCACGATGCCACTGAATAGAATTAAGGCAATTCGTAAAATACAGGAGAGGAATGCCTAGACGGGCCAGCTAGCTCGTGACCATCACACCCATTTGCCGAGGATCTGGCTTATACCCTGCTCAGTTTATTCTGTTGGGAGTATTACTGTGATGGACAGGTAGACAAATTCTTTGGATTATGCAGTATGTGGCTGAGCAGGTCATTTGTTATTTTACATAACTCAAGACTACATGCTGCACCTCTGCTATCACTGATGGCTGTCTGAGCAGAGCTCACAGAGCTCATTGCTATTTCTTGAGGTGAAGGTATGCTGTTCATTTTAATGTGTCCATTTTCCATGGGAAACGTTGCATCTTTTTGCTTATTTTCATTCTGGTTGTTTTCCTCTTACTTGGATGCTTTTGGGAGGGCTGGAGGGGTCTATACCAATTCTGTGGTGCATGACTTGCATTAAATGCATGACACAAACGTTTTGGCAGAGATTTTTCCACCCAAGAAGTCAATAGGGACAGGCAGAGAGGAAGACGGTCTTTCCCTGACCAGGTACATGCTACTCTCAGACACATACTACTGAATAAGTAACTGCTGGTGAGCACTACAGTAACATAACTGTTGCCTTTGTGCACTAACTTAATTTCGTGCTTTTTTACCTGGGGGAGAGTTCTGGGAAAGCAATAGAAGTCTCCTCCCTCAAAATCCCTGCACTTTTATATAACTATTTCCTTGGAAAAATTAGCTTCCCATTTTCAGCCCCTCTCCAGAAGAGCTTCCAGATCCCCCTGCGAAGCTTTGACTTTGGCAGGCTCAGGAGAACACGGCAGTATTGCTTTACCCTGGCTGCCACAGAGGGTCCTTGGCCTTGCACACATCCTTGCAGTTCACACTCCATGGGCACTTGGCCCTTCAGGCTTGTGTCTGAGACCATCAGCCCCCCAGCCCATGCCTGCTCAGCAGCTGTGGAGCAAATGAGGGGTACAGCTGTTTCTGGGGCTGTCTGACCGGGCAAGCCTTCGGTTTGGTAGAGCCGAAAGAGACACTGCCGGTGGTACATTGCTTGAATGTACAAATACAGCTGCTGTTTATTGCCTTGTTTTTCAGGGAAAGCCTTCAGTACTTTCAGAGACTCAGGGAATTTCCACTATTTTTCTCAGCACTCCCCCCACCCCCTTGGCCTGCAGACACACACATTGTGTTGTTTTGACGTAATTTCAAGCAAATATTTTGCCACCAAGAGGCAGTGCAGGGTCACAGAGGTCCTCCAGGCTTGGGCTTCAGGCCTTCAGCCCTCCCCAGTAAACAATAGCTCTATAACTCATTAAAACTCCCTTTTGATTACTTTTTCCTGTTTCGGATTGTTTTGGAGCAGCAGGGGTGGATTCCACACTCAACAAACTTCTTTTTCCTGCTGCTAAATTTAAATGTCTCTGAACTGAAAGGATTTGCTAATCTCTTTGACAATAACTCCATCAAATGCAAATTATAACTTAAAACAAAATTTAGACTATTTCTGAATGCTACATGGGAATTGTGACTTGGTTTTGCAGAATAATTTTCATGTCCAGGATTTTAATTTAACTGTCCCTTTTTTTTTTTTTTTTTTTTGGTTTTATTTTTTCAGACAGAAAAGTTACCCAGACCCTAGTACCTTTTCTGTTGGTTACTGTACCCTCTTAATTTTCAGATTTAGTAATAGTCGTGTTTTCCCATTGTGGCCCACATGAAACCAAGCTGGTCATCTTGCTTATCTCCTATTTTCTTCAAATTCATTCATTATCTTCTGCTTCACATCATTGATTCAGCACTCCTATTTCTGTCTCCATTCTCTGAATACTTTTTCACTGCATGGTTTTCTCCTACTTGCAAGTCACCTGATTTACATGATCTACCTATAAAACTCCCTCGCTCAGCTGACTTTTTTGATGATTTGCATATTCCATCTTTTATTTATAGCAGGGGGAAACTCCAGAATTGTTTCAGCAACCTCTAGTTTCCTTGTAGGCCAGACATAGATTAATTAATTAATAATTAATAATTAATAATCTAATAATAGATTAATAAATTAATAATTTTCTTTGATGGACAGCAAGGAGAATTTAGAAAATTGAATTGCAAAAAATCCAATTCTAGGGAAAAATATGTGCAAAATGTGGAAAACTGGTTTCACCCAGTGTTAGCTAAACTAACACTGACTATTAGTCAGTGAACAAGAACAGAAGTCCAGCTCAGAAAAGGCCATCTCAAAATCCATCCAAAGTGCTTTTTTAAAACTTGAATGGAAAGCTTAATTTTTTATTCTGTGCAATTTTATGTCTGTGATTATTTCTTCCAAAGTCTTTAGTTGCACCCTCAGGACAGATTTTAAAAGGAAAATTCTCCTTCAAAATAAGGAGTTGAAAACATTTGTCTCTGGGGGAACACTGAGAGGCAACATTTTGGGGTTTTTCAGGTTTTTTGGTTTATTTAAAAGGCATTGATGGTTTTGGGGTTTTTTCCTTGTCTTTCAGAGAGTTCTTGCTGTTAGATTTATCTTTAAACTAATTTGTCAGACCTGAGTAAATCTAGTAGTTTGCATTAAGTTTCACTTTTTGCCTAATTTATTATCTTCAAAAAATTTAAATAAAGAATTTAAATAATTCAGGTGCAGTTGTTGGCAAAGGCACACAGAATTAACAAGTCCCTGTCATTTGAATACCTCTCTTACATCCACGGTTGAAGTGGATTTGCTGTCTTCTGCAGCTTAGAGAGTATCTTGGACAGCCACCCTATCCTTAAGCATGGAGTCGTTGTACAGCTCCCAGCCCCGCCCTCTATCACGACTGGTCTCTGATGCTACATCGCCCACTCCCTGCCACCTCCCCACTGCTGGATCCGCGACCCAAAGGTCGCAGCTTGCATTCTGCTGCAAGGTTAGAGAGAAAAGTGTTTCACTGACATTTCTACACTTGTCCATAGGGGCAAATATCCACGAAGGGTGTTAGTGAGTCCTTTAGTCTTAAAGAAGTCATTTCTGCTGCTGCTGTCTTGTATCTTGTGCTACAAAACAGTGGACTTTCTTTTGCATACCTAAGCAGCTCAATATCTGTGTCCAACCTGTCACTGAATGGCAATCCACCTGCCACTCCTGATTCCCTGATTCATTTCCTGTGCAGCTCTGACCCCATAACGACAGGAAGGTTTGACTGCTTCCATAAAGATTTTTGAGGCAAAACACTTTAGAAGCAGGTGATGTAAATAATCTGCAACCTATGCTACAAAGCCATAAAGTTAACTTTGATGTTGAGAAGACAAATCTTCCTGGACATTTGCTTAGACCAGACTGGAAAATCAGATCAGATATTGTTTATGGCACAGATCAGACTTTGTGGAAGCAAGATTTGCCCTCGGGTTTGCCATGGCAACTTGCTGTTGAACCCATGTGCTATATATAATCTGCATAAATTAAAGTGCACCTTTCATTGAGCATTCAGGAACAGACTCTGTTAACACCTTGTGTTCAAAATAAAGATTGCTCCACTCAAGTCTGTATTATGCAAGTGAGAGTGGATCACAAGTCTTCCTGGGAAAATCCAGATTATGGTTATTTCCATGAAAATAAAATCTGATCTCCATTCTTCCTAGACAGTTCTTGACAAGGAGTTGAAATTACTTGTCTCAAAATAGAGTAGCAGCTCCCCACAGACACAGTGCGTTATTTACGTAGAAAAAAATTGTCAGGAGCCCATGGTGCTTTGGAGCCAGCAGACTGCCTGTGATCATACTTGCAAAGATGTCCATAGGCCATGCACAGAGAAATGCAGCTGCCGTCTGCATCCTAGGTAGGAAAAGGATGACAGCAAAAGTCAGTGGGGATGTGACATGGTGAATGAAGAGCACAAAACGGCTGAAGATTTTTCTGTAAGGTTGTCTCATTTCTTGGATCTGAATCTATCTGAATTTCATCTTATTCCTAACTGCTTTATGAGGTATCTCAAGATGTGTAAACAGTAAAAGCAATAATAGCAGATCACAATGCACTCATCACAGACCATGAAGAATAATAGCCTATGAGTCAAGCAATATGCCCTCTCTAAATGATATGAGGCTTCTTGCAGACAGGAATATTAGTCACCCCACAAACTGACAGGATCTGATGGGAGACACTGTTATTAATATTATCTCCCTTGGAACATTTGCAATGGTAATAGTAGTTTTAATAATACTGGAACAAAATTAACTGGGTTGGCTAGCTTCGTAGCAAATGGGAACACTGAGGAAGGCAATACATAAATAGAGAGATTAATTCATGAAGGAGGTGGACCAGATTTCTCTGTTGACAGCTCAGACATGATAAGGAGAGGGGGAGGGAACTTTTGGTTTTAAAGGTTGAATTTGCTTCATCAATTGTCAAAATCTTGTTAAAAGTCTAATTCAGTTATGATGTTTTTGTTGCTGTCCAGAGATTGAATGTATGTATTAGAGCAGCCTTATATACAATTTTTGCCACAAGCAATTTACTATGATTATATTATTCTAATCTGACTGGTTCCCATGGAGCCTCTGAAACCAAATTGCATCAGAGGAAGATGAATATTAACAATCCTATCTCTCTCAGAAGAGCTAACAAAAGAATGGAGATCTCACATTTAGGTTCAACACAAAGAACTTTGAAATGGCCATGGAATTATTGACATCAGTTCTCAAGATTCCTAGTTCAACTATTTACTGTTCAGTTTTTCTATACCTGTGCCAAAAGCCAGCAAGATTACAGTGGAAATAATGAATTTGTAAGCTAAATAATGAGGAAAGTATCATAAGAGTTTAGTAGGAAAACAAAGTGCTAAGAGGACTGCATTTGATTCCTTCCTTTGTTACATTCTGCTTTACACAAATATGCCAGCTGTCTAAGAGTATTATATACCAAATAATAATGAAAAAACAGATAAATTTGGAGCAGTGCTTTAGGCAGATGGCAAATTGCCCAACCATTTTTTAAATATTAAACCAAATAACTTTATGAGTTAAGACTTATCTCTCAGCATCCAGTATGAGACATTCAAGCTGTGTTGATAGCTGTGACTGGCAGTGAGTCCACCAATGTATTACAGTCCCAATGGGAAAACTATAATCAGGCATTTGGCTTTAAAACTTCTCAGGCAAAAGGAGAAAAATAAATTAAATTGTAGAAATTGAGACATTTTCAAAACTTTCCTTCTGGACCAATTCTCTTTAATAGTGGTATCCACTAAAGAGAAAATTTAGGCTTCTCCCAATGTATTTACAAGATGCACAGAAAATAGTTACCCATATATGAATTATCTTATCCCTGGAGAGGGAGTGGTAAGACCCTTATTTAGTTGCTTATGTAGGCAAGATACTGACAAGAAATTCTGAAAAAAACCCTCTCCATTACAGAGCTTAATCATTTAAAATGGGGGATAATACTACTGTTCCAGCCCCTGCATATTGCTGCCTGAGATGGATATCAATCTCCATCCAAGTTTTTAATAGACTGGGATGAGACTTTATCGTTACTATGGCCCGATATTTCGGTTATCTATTTACAAGAACAGCTACTTAGGGCAGTTTGGTTAAAAGGAATTTCTGTTGGAAAAGGCCAGTTCGCCTGAAATACTTTGAGAAGGGAGAGGGCAAAATGATGGAAATTATTAATTTGTGCCTTTTCCACAAAACAAACCTCTTTTAAAATGAAGGATGTGACAAGGATGGCTTTGCAATGCCTGCTATCAGTCTCTCTCCTGAGCATGAGAAATATCACATCAGTTAAAACAAGCAACAGTGACTATTCATTATTTCCTGCTGTCTACTTGGCATGGAGCTGATAGTAGAGCTAGAAAATTCCCCTTTGCTTTGCTTAGGTTTTTCCCGGTCCCACATGGATCCTCATCTAACTCTGCCAGTCAGTCAAAAATTGTCAGAATAGGTCCCCAATAACTGGTTGCCTAATGTGATGACTAAATTCTGAAACCAGGGTTAGTGACCACAGAGTGATCATATGGATAAACTATGCAATAGACTATGCCTGTTTTGGATAAACAAGTGTCTGTTCAGTCAATACCTCCAGGTTCAGCACAGCACGTGAGTGTGACAAAAAGTATGCACGATGTTATTTTCAGCTTGTAGTTGCTGGCGTTCTCCTTCTCTACCAACACTATCAATAAGCTTGAATTAAAATGTGGGTTCAACCATTTAATGTGGTAAAATGAGGTGACATAGCAGACACGAGATATGGACATATTTTGACTTGAAAATAGCACTTTCAGCCTCTCCACTGCCATAGAAGCTGCATCATAAAACTGCAACAAAAGCCTTTCCAACGTCATAGTAGATATCTCGTTCATTACTTCTGCCTTGCCACCTGTTTTAGAAAGATCAAAGCAAGGAGCCTTCACATGTGTTCCTTGACACAAGTAGGTCAGTCAAAGAAGGAAAACCTCTGCCAATAACAGGAAGGCACTAAATAAAAATAATCACGTGAGATGCTTGTGCCTCTCTCAAAGGGATAGTCCCTGTTTGGGGAGAAAGAAGCTTTCAGGAGCAAATACCGAACATTCCTGCACCTTCACAGAAATATTGTGAGTTCTGGAACTCCAATCCAGCAACACCTCAGTACCACTGGTGATCGCTTCATGTCAAAAGAGTCACAGCTAATTTTCTTGCACTTAAGAGCTATTGAAGGAGCAGACAATACTGGGAATATACTGCCTATAGAGCCTCCCCCTCCTTCATTGTGTTCGGGTTCGTGTGACCTTATAGTGGCCCCTTGTATCTTTTTGCTCTTGGGAGGCAAATCTCTCTGTGAGGAGAGAGGGTCTGAGCAGCACAATGCACGGGATTGCATTTGTCTCCGTGTTTCCACCCAGAGGGGCTTAAAAGTAACTTACTCTAGGAAGGTGAGACATATATAATATCCCTGTGGCTATGTGAGGAGGGTTTCTGTACCCTAGATCAGTGTTTAAACACATCACCATCTCCTGTCTATGAGGGACACGGGAAAATAGCTTTAATTTTTGTATTTTGTCTCAGATGTAGAGAAACAATTTTAAAGAAGAAACAGGAAAGTAGAGAACCCAGCATAAAAAAGAAGAGGACCTTTTCTGTGTTGATTGCTCCTAATGTATTTTTTCTCATGACTGCTAAATATAATTGTCTTCTAGGGAGTTTCTGTCTTTTAAATGGCAAAGGAGGTTTGGTATGCTTTTTCACTCACTTGCAGCCTCTGTTGTAGTTTGGCAGTATTCAAAGATCTTTGTGAAGGGTTTTGAGCTGAAGTTAAATTTTGTGCTCCAAACCAGTGCCCACGAAAATATGTTCTCTTCACTTTCTGCTCCATCAGGTTCACTTACAATCTTCTGGGAAGAATCAAGAAAATCAGTAAATTCTTTTGGGGCAGAGAACTATTTAAGCAGTGTTGAGAACTGGCAGCTGCCAGACGCATACTGCGGAATGTGCCCAGGTGGTAATGCCATAAAATAGTTGATGCCAGGACAATTTGCACACATCCTCTCACCTGGTAGGAAATAGCTAATATGCAGGAGGGTGACTGCGAGAAGTGGCATGCTTTACATCAGAGAGGCTGCTTGGAACCCCTGCTTGTCCCAGCAGGTCCATAATGAATCCCCAAAATTACGCCTGGATGAGCAGAGGATCAACAAATGTTCTTGACTTGTATTGATGTCTTCAAAGTAGGTGTGATATTTTCCTGGCAAGGAGAATGTGGAAAGCCTGCAGGCAGCCTGATGTTAGTTAGGAAGAGCATGTGCTGTGAAATTCAGATCTGTCTCAGAAACAGGTTGTCTAGTTTTGATACTCTAGACCAAGCATACATTGGGAGCAGGTAGTAAAAAGAGAGAAGCAGGAATTAGGCACAGATCTTCAGCAATTTTATTTTGTGGTCTACTCTTAAGGGGCTCAGATTCTGTGCTCCTACTGGAGCCATCCATCTCCCTTCTCTAAAACCCTCTTCTTACTCTCCAGCTTTCAATTCTTGTGAGGTGTGGTGATGAGGAGAGTGGTTTTGCCTTGCCCTGCAAGAAAGAATAAAACTACTTCAGCACCCTCCAGCCTCTGACATCTCCAAAATGTACTTTGTCATCAGACTTCAGCTACAGCTGTCAACTAAAGAAAACGAAAAGAATTAGATACGAGAAACAGCTCCACCAGGCCAGCTCAAACGAGAGAACCATCTTTAAGTGTTCAGGCATAGCCCACTGTATCTCTGCCCACTGCATCACCAGCCAGGAATTCCTGATAACTTTTTACTGAATGCATTAAGATATTTTTTTCTGCATAAATAAGAGAGTAGGTCTGTGACATCAAGAGTTTGTCTTTACTTTGCAGTAACTTATTATCCTATTATCGCTGTTTGCAAACATCTGTGCTCAGCACTTCCTTCCTTGTAGCACTGAAATACTAAGTGTTCATAAAGCCTAACCATCAGCCATAAACTCAGTAAACTGCTACATGCACTAATGTGGAACTAAAACCATTATTTGGGTAATTTATTTTAAGCACATATGTGACAAACGAGCCTATAAAAATTACAGGCTGCTTATTTTCCTTTTTCCTCTGCTGCTGTAACGCTTGGAGTGATTAGTTGGCATTTTAAAATGTGTTTGGATGTTGTGGAGGGTTTTTGTTGTGGTTTTCTGGGGTTTTTTGACTCTCAGACAAACAGAGGTAACCCATCAAAACTGAAAGCTGAAAAGTGACGTATTTTTTACAGTTGGAATCTTGGACTAAACGTCTTCCTTTTCCTGTTTTGTTCAGGGCTCTCAAATCTCTTTTTTCTCAATGTCTGGCGCTCTCATTGCTACACATTCCTCCTAGCTGGAGATCAGGAGCAGCGGTGGGGGAGGCGGGGAACAGAGAACCGAGCACTCTTCTATGCGCCCATGTCCAGCGGTAACACTTTTTGGCCACCCCAAACCTGCACCTTGCCGACCGGCGGGCGCACGCTGCTGCCTCTCCGGAGAGCGAAGCCGCCGTGCCTTGCACCCGCCCGACGCCGCCGCCGAGCCCGCCCAGGGCCAGCAGGACACGACCGCGGCTCAGCCGTGAGGGCGGGGCGGGGCGGGGCGGGGCGGGGCGGGGAGCGAG